>MBAC02002510.1:0-16521 GCA_001712635.2 Nothophytophthora sp. Chile5 | reverse complement strand
TGCCGCTGTACCTGCAGCCGTTCACGATGGTGCTGGAGCTCTTCCGCCGCACGTTCTGGAGCTTCTTCCGCCTCGAGAACGAACACCTGCGCAACACGCAGGGCTTCCGTCGCGTGGACTTCATCCCTCTGCACTACGACCACGGCGTGGGCGAGCTCGAGATGGAGGGCAAGGCCGGCACCGGCGACGTGGAGCCGTTGGACTTCCGCGTCTTTGTGCTCAAGATCGTGGGCGTGCTCGTGCTGGTGCTGGGACTCAGCATCGCTGCCATCGTCATCGAGCGCTGAGTTGTGGGGTAGCATTGCAATCCTAGCGGTAGCCTCTGGAGGTCATGAACGCCTCGTTGTGAAGCAGTTAGTTCCCGCGAGACACTGAAGCAAGCCGCTCGTGACCAAAGCTGAGAACATGAAAGGCATTAATTAGACTTAATGCGGGATCAAGTGCCGAGGCTATTTAGAGGAAACAAGCAGAGAGCCTTTCGTGTCGCAACAACGACCGCCCAGCGCTTAGAACTTGACCTCCTTCAGGCCCCACTTGATGTAGCAGAAGGTGGGGGCGACCGCGCCTTCCGGGTAGTAGGCGTAGGCCAGGCCGGCCTCCGAGTCGCAGGCCTTGAACATGTAGAACTGCAGCTCCTTGAACATGGACACGAGGAACTTGACGATCTCCTGCGCGTCGCTCTTGAACTGCGTGAGCGTCTCGTCGCTGGCGTCCGACGACTTGAGCTGCTTCATGCACTTGCGGAAGTACGACTTGAGGTACGTCTTGAGCTCCGCCTTGGTGTCGAAGCCCGTCTCCATGTAGCCGAAGCCGATGGAGTCGTCGATCACGTTGTTGACCGTCTCCACGCTGTCGTCCAGCTGCTCCTCCTCGCCGCCGAACGCGTCGCCGCAGCCGATGTCCACGTTGTCCGAGCCCTTGGCCACCGTCTTGGACTCCACCTGGAACATGCCCGACACCGGGTTGCCCGCCATGTCCACGCACGGCACCACCTTGAACGAGTCCGACATCACCTCGTCATCCGTGAACAGATCCTGCCACACCAACATGATCGCTTGCTTGCTTTGATAGGGAGGGGCTTGGAACGGAAAAGCTACTGCCAGAGTGAGCCACCGAAGCGGAGCTCTCCGCCGTTGGAGCCACTCGCCTGCACAAGAGCCACCAGTTCCCGCGACCGGACGGCTGCCAAGGGGATTCGCCCCAACTGGTGGTGAGTGGGGGGCAAGCAAGGAAAATGACCACCCAGCCTCCCCGCGAAGGATTGCTTCGCAAGGGTTCAGGGTAGCAGTTTCTACCAATCAAATGAGCTAGCGAAGGAGCCTGTCTTTCCTGCCACGACGGAGGAGGAATCTTGGCCACCGCTTTGAGCGTTGGTCTCGGAGACCACGCCAAGTGGCATCGGCATCATCTCGCACTTTGAACCTGTCAGCGAATGGAAGGAAGCTAGCTTAGACTCGAAGTAACGCTAGTGATAAGCCTTGTCCAGCGCAAGTCCAAATGGCGGCGGCTTTTCGCTGGTGTCCAGCTCCGATACCGGTACAGCAACGGTATTGCTCGGTAGAGAAGTGACGAATGTACCGCCCAACTGGTACGCCCGTGGTGATCATTGGTGTCACCAGCCGCCGCGAGATTCTCTCCTGTGGCACCGCGAATGATGGCCAGCCAACCTGCTTGAGCCATCGCGGATGGATCCGTCTGCGCTGTTTGCGATCCAAACCAGCTTCCTGACAGGGACCTCGATGCCCACAGTCAAGGGAAGAACGAGCTCTTCCCTCCCATCGGTGTCGTGCTTGCGAACTCCAACTGCGGACTCTGAGTGGCGGGGCATCGCCCAATCACGCGGCGTTTTCGCGTGTTGTCAACTTTGGATCGCGCCAAAGGACGCAAGCCTCCCGCATTGCATATTTCATTTTCAACATGCTTTATTACTAGTATACGCACGAACGTAGGTGTGAGATTGGCCGAGACTCAACTTTATCTTCCGGATTCGTCAACATTAGATTTATGCAACATGGAAGGGAATATACCGAGCATAGGTATGTTAAACCAAAGGTTTTGTTCTGGTGTTGCTGGCAAGGGAAAACAGACGCGCTACGAACCGTATAGAACCTTGTATAACAGACATGACAGCTCCGCCACTTAGCGCAATATCAACCAATACCTCGCCATTTTTATGATTTCATAACGTATTCAATTGGATAAAAAGAAGGAGATGATTACGTGCACGGGGACAGGGTGTGTCTGTTATACGACATCTAGCTGACCTGCTGGCAGGCGATTCTGCGTTACTCCTTCGCCGGTAGACGGCGATAAGCGACGAGCGAGTGAGGCGAAGGAAGGAAGGAAGCAAGCCACGGCAATCCTCAGCGCCCGCCTCGGCCCACCAGTGGACCTCGCACACACGCAGCGCCTCGGCCGCCGCTGTTATCACGACCTCTGGCGATCCATTCGGTCGCTACAAGAAGCAGAAACGCCTGCAGCGCACGAACAGCCGAAAGACAGTGCGTCATGTCGAAGGCGCCCAAGGCCAAGAAGGCCACGCTCCACTACCAGCCCTACCAGTCCGTCAGCGTACGTGCACTCTCTCGGTTGCTTGGAGGCCCACGCGGATTCGTTTGCGTCTCAGCAGTCGCCAGCCGTTCCTTCGCTCATATCGCTCCCCTCTTCTTGTTGTCCTGCTCAGACCGGCGAAGGCGATGACCAGGGCATGGACCTCAACGTGACGGACCTCCCGCTGCATCT
Organism: Nothophytophthora sp. Chile5; assembly: GCA_001712635.2. Classification (NCBI taxonomy): domain Eukaryota; phylum Oomycota; class Peronosporomycetes; order Peronosporales; family Peronosporaceae; genus Nothophytophthora; species Nothophytophthora sp. Chile5. The sequence goes on along the minus strand of MBAC02002510.1, from coordinate 13,779 downwards.
GGACCCTGTTCTCACGTGAGTCGCTCTGCTCTGTAGCGTGTCTGACCTGCTGGTTGACTAGCCTGCTGACTCGGTTGTACCATGTGCGGATGTTGCCAGTGGCCTGTCCTCCAACCTGAGCCGAAACCTGTGGGACGACTGGAATGAGAACGACGCGAACTTCGGCATGAAGTTCGACATGTTCACGGACGAAGCCAGCACTGCCAGCACCGCCAGCACGACGGCCAGCCCCAACCCGGCGCAGTCGAATCTGAGCCTCAACAGCGAGGCGTCGGCCTTGACCTCTGCGAACAGCTACAACCGCCTGGGACCCATGGGCTACGAGCAGCAGCACAGCGGCCTGGCGCAGTCGCCACTGGGCGGTAGGGGAGCCACGCCCACGTCGGAGGACCCGCAGAAACCGCGCGCGAATTTCCAGCGATCGCTGAGCGAAGACATTGTGAGCATGCTGGACGAAGGCGACATGTCGTTCGGGAAGCAGCTGGACGCCGACCAGCGCCGCGACTTGGCGATGCAGAACATGATGTTCAACCCGGCGGCAGGTCACAACGCGATGGCCTTCCAGCAGCAGCAACAGCAGATGCAGATGCATCAGAACCACCTGCAGCAGTTCCAGCAGCACCAGATGCAGATGCAGCTCCAGCAGCAGCTTCAGCAGCAGCAACAGCAGTTCCAGCAGCAGCAGATGGGATCTGCGGGCCTCAACTGGACGAACGGCTTCAATGGCGGAATGCAGCCCAGCGCCAACGCATCACCTTCTGGCAGCGCCAACGAGGCGTCCGTCAGTCGTCGCAAGCCCCTCGGGCCGAACCCGACGGCTCTGGACATCGCAGCCGCTGAGGCCGGCGCTTCGTTGACGGGGATGCCGAGCCCGTGTCCGGATGCGCAAGCTGCTCACGCTGCTGCCACAGCGACCACGTCGTCGTTGTCAGCGTCCTCAACCTCTGCAGCCACGCAACATCCTGGAGGGAGCGGCAGTTTTGGGTTCCAGGCAAGCCGCGCTGAGGAGAAACCCGAGGCAGCAGGTGAGGAAGCCAACGCTCCTCCTTCGAGTGAGGCTGCAGCTGGTGCGAATGCCAGCAGTGGCAGCAGCTCAGAGGCCAGCGCCTCGACCGGCCAGCCGCAGCCGCAGATGAATGGGTTCAACTCGCAGGGGATGATGATGCCGGGCTTCATGATGTATCCCATGCCCATGATGGGCAACTACCCGCAGGGGTCCATGGGCATGAACATGATGCCCATGGGGATGCCCATGGGCTCCATGCAGATGCCCATGGGCATGAACATGAACGGCATGCAGATGCCCATGCAGATGCAACTGCAGCTGCAGCTGCAAATGGCGCAGATGGCCAGCATGAACGGCATGAACGGCATGAATGGCATGCAAATGGGCCTGGGAGGGATGCCCATGAACGGGATGGGCATGAACACCATGCAAATGCCCATGAACGTCAATATGCAGCAGCAGCCAGTGAATCCGCAGAGCGGCATGGCGGGCGACGTGGAGATGACGACTCCTGCGCCGTCTGTTCCTGCCTCCCCTGCAGTCACTGCTGCCGGAGTGGCAGTGGCGAAGCCGCCAAGGTCGCTACAGCCAAAGGACGTGGTGCGGGGAGGTCCTGGCTTCGTGACCATCGCGCGCAAGCCCGAGGAGCCGGAGATGAGCAGTATTCTGAAGTCGCTCATGGACGAGGAGGCCAAGAAGAAGGAGAAGAAGCTCGAGCGCAATCGCGACTCGGCGCGCGAGAGCCGCAAGAAGCAGCAGACGTACGTGGAGACGCTGGAGAACGGCATCAAGCGGCTGCAAATCAACCGCGACCTGGTGCGCTCCTACCGATGGGGCCTCACGGGCCCGGGTTTCGGTCCCTTGCCCTGTCCGAACTCGCCGCAGATGTTCGACTGGAAGAACCGTGTCGAGGTGGTCACTGGCCGCTCGGAGGCCTTCTCGAATCTGCAGAACCCCGCCGGCTTCCAGTCGCTCATGCGGCTCAACCGGCAGCGCCGCACGCTGACCATGCAGCGTGACGAACGCGAACGCGCCGTGTGGAAATGCTTCGTGGTCGTGGGGCGCCAGTTGGCGGCGATGCGCACGCGAGTGCTGCAGGTTCAGGTGCTACGCACGTTCTCGGAGAATCCGCTGGCGATGGAGCTGGACGCCGAGCTGCAGCTGTCGGCCGACCAGAAGCTGCAGCTGCAGTGCCACGCGCAGCAAATGTTCAACGAAGAGGTGGTGCAGCTCACGACGCTGTTCAAGATCTTCTTCGCGCTGCGCAACGAAGCGCTGCGCCTGAACTTGCTGTCGCCGTCGCTGGAGCTCTTCTTCCGCGAGACGTGCTCGTTCGACCAGCTGCAGAGGCTGCTGCAGTGGACGGAGACGCAGCGCTCCGTCATCGAGACGGGGTTGCCCCTGGACGACGTGTAGTAAGCAGGCGACACCGCAAGTAGGATCACTAATTAATTGGCAAATGGAACGGCGACAGTCGTGGCCATCCGAAGCGCAGCGTCAATCGGCTCAGGACGCCTTTGGGTGGCCGGATTGAGCCACAGCTGAGCGTTCTATTCGTTTATACTTCAACGAACGGTGAGGGTACTGGTCCTCGCTTGTCCTCCATGGTCTCACCTCAAGCCTGAGAAGACGCCACGGGCGTGGTGCACGTGGACGAGTTCTCCGTCATGTCCTGCTCGATGTGATGCAGCTCCCTCAGAAGCTCATCAGCTGTGGGTCGCACCTCCGGTTGGAAGGCCTGACACTTCAGTGTCAGAAGCCGCAGCAGCGTCGGTGCCTCGCCATCGCCCGACTGGATTCCTGGCCTGTCACTCCGCAGCATGGGCACTTCGGTGTCATCCATGATCGAGTGCTCAGCCGACGAGCACTCATACGAGTCCAGCTGAGCCAACAAGACGCCGAACGAGTAGATGTCCGCCTTCTCCGTGTACTGCCGACCGTCGAGGACCTCCGGCGCCGTCCAGATGGTCATATCCAGGTGGATTTCGTCGTCTCCAGTTGAACTGCTACTCCCAGAAATCCGCAACGGAGATCCCTCCTCCGTCATGAGAGCTGGAGTGACATCGCTCTGTTTATGCGAAGACGACCATCGCCTCAAGGCGCTGCAGCACGTCAAGTCCCCGAGCTTCACGTTCCAGTGGCTGTCCAGGAAAATCTTCCTTGAGCTCAGGTTCCCGTGGCACAGCGGCGGAGAGAACGAGTGCAGATAGTGCACGGCCTGAGCCACCTCAATGGCGATGGCGAGCTTGTTCTTGTAGACGGCTGAGGAGTGCCGCCAGCTCCACTTGCTAGCGTTACTGGTTGCTTCCGGTGGCTGCAGCTGTTCTTGTTCGTCCTTGTTCTCGTCCTCTTCCTCCATAAACTCAGCAGAAGCTTCATCATGCCAACTCACACGCTTCACTAGCGACTGCATGCGCTCCCTTGTATTGGCACGACGGGGTCGTTGTCTGAGAGTCGTCTGCTTCTGACGCAGAGACCGTTTGTGCATCTGGATGAAAGCATTCAGATCTCCTTTCACCATGAATTCCATCACGAGGGCAACGTCTTCACCGTGGGGAAGCTCTTTGTGCTGCGTGGAGTATGGAGTGACGACGTATCCGTAGAATGCAACAATGTGCGGGTGTGACAGCATGGAGCTCAGCCGGATCTCCTCCACGAAGCTCCACAACTCAGTTGACACCTCACTCTCCCGTTCGTTCTGCTTGCAATAAAGCGTCTTCAACGTCACCAGCTTACGGCGATACACAGCCTTGGAGTAGACGAACAGCGACGCACTCACTCCAGATCCGCCATTCGCATGATCGTCTGCTGTATTTGGATCGGTTCCAGCTGAAAGCACGGCCTTGTGCTTGAGGGATGAAGCCGCGATCTCAAACCGACGGAGATGCTGCTGTAGATAGCCAAGAGGAGTCGTCTTCACTGCCAGCTGCTTATCCGCCGCTTCCTGCTCGATCCCTGGTTGCAAAGAGCTTTCGTCCTCCGATGTCGACGTGTCCGAAGAGAGCAGATGGAGCACTTCCTCATCCTGCGGCTTCTTCTCTCTTTCCGGCCAGAAGCGCGTCGCCCCTCTGCTGGTAGTTGGGTTCACCGCCTCGAATTGACTGCGATTCTTGTTAGAACTTCCGCGTACTTGGCGACGGAGATGCGCACAGAAGGCGCTCAAGCACAGCAGGACGGCTAATGCTACGAGCAGTGCCCCCGCGACGATGAGGAACCACGAGCGTCGCTGATCCAGCGTCTCTTTCAGCACAACCCGCTCCATCGCTTGACTGGCGGAGGCGTCCGTAGTGCCCCAAACTGAGCCCGTCGAACCACTCGATGCCGCCTCCACGACGCTGCGGTACTTGGCCGCGAACTCGGCATCGGAGAGCACACAGAGCATCGTGTCGTCCACATACCGCGGGTTGGCGTTTGAGTCGGAGCACTCGAGGGTGGAGGTAGTGGACACGTCCCAGAGCTGCAGCTTCTCGAACATATCGGCATCGCTCTGGCGCACCTCGAATTCCTCCAGCAGACTTTCGCTCTGAGCGGTTGGCACCTCGGCGTCCTCCCGCAGAGCCCGGACTTCCTCGGGTGTGAGCACTGAGGTGGTTGAGGCGGCCGCAGCCATGTTGGAGCTGCTAGTGGAGAGCAGCGTCAACGCAGTGAGAGACTCCGGGAAGATGACGCCGCGAATCGTTGTGATGGGGTTACTGGAGAAGTTGAGCTTCGTTATCGCACTCGGGAACGAGAGGTTCTGCAGCGACGTAATGCTGGCGTCGGCCATGTCCCTACGGGGATGCGATGGAATGATAGAGCATGTGAACGTTTGTTAACTGTCCTCCACCACAAAGGGCTTGCTGTGTTGAACGTACAGCTGCGTTAAGCTCGAGGGGAAGGACGCGTTCACCAATGAGCCCATGGGATTGCCTGATAAATTGCTTTCCATTCGCAACGAGAGACCCAATGATGAGTTTGACTCGTCCATTTCAGTGAGAAAAGCAAGCGAGGGCAGAGGGAGATCTATGCAACGTACAGGTACTGCAGAGTAGAGGGGAAGGTCGCATCGTTGGTGGTTCCGAGCGCGTTGTTCGTGAGGTCCCTATTCACGTGAACGGCATCATAAGCGCTCCATTTTCAAACAACCCAAGCAGAGCTTCGAGTGGAAAGCAGAGGAGGTCGAGGGCTGACGTACAGGAAGGTGAGCGATGCTGGAAAGGCAAAGGCGCCCAGTGTCGGGATGCTGTTGTTCATTAGATACCTGGCAAAGCCAACAGCAAAGGGAGGCAGCAGCCCTCGATCAGTATACGCAGCCCCGCCTCCTGCTGGAGAGCAACCAATTCCATTCACTGCTGTGATCAAGAGAGCAAATTCCCCGCGACATACAACTTGGAGATCGAGTTGTCCGTTGCAAACGCGCGGAGTTGGTTGTTCTCGAGCCTCCTGCAACACCCCAATACCTGGAGCATTAGGAAATCCGCCCAGAATATTGCGAGGCCAAAGGCACCGACGCCAGATCAGTCACTGGGCATACAACGCACACGCTATTGACGGCCGGAAGGCTCGCAACAGATTCGATCTCTCGGTTGCGCAGGTCCAGCGTCAGCAGCCCAGCCGAATTCGTGCCGACTTTCACGACGCTCGACCGGCAGGTGGAGGCGACTGTGATCCGCACCGCCGAAGCGCTGCTGCTGCTATTGCTGGCCGACGTCGCGTTCCCATTGGCGCTGTAGACAGAGACGGTCGTGACGTTCGGACAGGAGCCTGTCGACACTTCCGACTCGCCCACATCCACGGCCAGACTCCGCTGCGGCCAGGCGACGAGCGCGAGCGTCACGAGCAGCGGCAGCAACAGCGGTTGTCCACGGAGCTGCGTCATTCGAAGCTGCGCTTCAAACCCGCGACGAAGGCGATGGCAATGGCGGCGACGATACTGAGCTGCTGGTACGGCGCACTATTGAGGTGTGACATACAGTTTCGTCCATCAGAAGTAACGGTTTGACGTTCGATTTCGTCCATCAGGAGAAAGCGTATATTTGTTATTAGAGGTGATTAGAACATGGGCTCACTGTTTAGAGAGTGAATAAGCACATCGGTTTTACCGGGTATGTGTTATCAAAACCTTCGCCAATCTCAAAGTGCCTCCTCAGCGACTGCAAAAAAAGGGTTGAGCGAACGCGTCCGTATTACTCCTGCGCCCACTGCATGCAATCCTCATAGAGAGGGGCAACTTGCGGCCTAGATCAATCGAGGCGACATCACCATTCGATTCGTTTATGGATCTGTTCTATTGACTCTCTCGCTGGTAATTCTAGAGTGCGACAGAGTTGTTTGGCTACAGAGAGTGCTCCTGGGTCTGCAAGACATCGTGGTGATCGCCCGAGCTATAGACGGTGAATGCATCTGCTGTTCGGCCCTTGAATTGGCCACAACAGCAGAACGAACGGCTGTGTACTAGCAGCACGCGGTGGAATGTATTCCAAAGCAGCATCTCGTAGAATCTCGTGACTAGTGCAGCACGTGCTCGTCGTTCACCGTTGTCTGCTCCAGCGTCATCACAGACAACAGCGCATCAGATGAACAGGCGGCGCAGTGGCCGCCCGTTCCGACGAGTCGGCGGGAGATTGTTCGGTTGCGATCGCTGCGCTTTCGTGTGTGTGAGGTAATACGTCGTGGCGAGGTATTGCTCGACATTGTTGACCACCGAAAGCGCCACCTGCGCGGCATCTTGGAGGAAATCATCATTCTGTAGCGCGCCCAGTGTCAGGAGAATGGCGCCGAACTGGTCCGGTCTATTTGGCGCCAGCAACACAGTCCCACAGCGACCTCCTGCCACTTGTTTGAGCTCATGAACGAGATCATCCGTGAAGGAGTTGGCCGTGATATATGGAGAAGCCGTCCGCAGCCACGCAGGCGCGCAAGCCGGGTCCTGCCCATTCGCCGCAGCCACAAATGCGATCACGCTGGCCAGTCCAAAAGGAAGCCCGGATCATCGTCGTCGATCTGGATCGACGACAGATACTCATTCAGCTACCGTACGACAAAACAGCGTGAACATCGTGAGCTCGGTACTGCACAGCAGTTTATCACACATCATATTCATCACCCACCACTGGGATTGCAGCGCGGAAGGAAAAGACGTGGTGCAGCCTCGCGTCGAATGACTCGGCCGGCGCTAGCGCACGTGTCGACGGACCGGCCTTCATCCGCTTGGGCTTGGGGTCGTCTCCACCAGTCTGCTACCGCTTGTTGGCGGTGCGCGCCGAGCGACGCGGTCCGCCGCCTCCGCTCATACTGGTTCGTGTCGCGCTCTCCTGACTGAGTTGAAGTGCGATTGTTTCCGGTACAATTGTCGACATTCGGTTTCGACCATCAGAAGTGGTAATGTATTTGTTATTAGAGGTTCTAGGAACTTGCTCTCAGTCAAGTGTGCATGGATTAGCAAATCGACTTTGACAGGGTATGCATGACCAAACGCTTTGCAGAGCTCAATCCTGTTCCTTATAAAGAGGGGCAACAACGCAAGAATGAAGGTCATTGTCGGGTGCGGCTTCAGAACGCTTTCTTCTGAGCGACGATGGCCTTCTGCTGGTTCCACCCGGCCACCAGCGCCTCCTTCTCCACGCGCTTCTGCTCGATGAGCTCCTGGCGCTCGCTCTCCGTCTGCAGCGTCAGCTTCGAGATGAAGTAGGCCGCCTCCGCTTGGTCCAGCGCGCGGCGGTCCTTCTTCAGCGCCGCCTTGGCCGCCACTTGGTCGTGCAGCCGCTGGCTGAGCTTCTGCTTCTCGAGGCGTCGCAGATCGTCACTGATGTCCGACGCCAGAGGCAAAATCTTGATATTGCGGTAGTCGCAGCGGTCGTTTGCAGCGGCGGCTGCGCTCCGACGCGCCCGCTGTTTCTTCTCCTCGATCTGGTTGTTCAGGAAGGCGTTCAGGTCTCGTCTGGCCACAGTTTTCTCGGCGCGGAGCTGCAAGTCGCGGAGTTGCACCGCACGCTGCCGGACGGCGAGCATATCGTTCTGCTGGTCGTCTGTGCGTTTGACCTCCGCCATGCGCGTGATCTCGTGCTCGAACGCCGTTTGCATGGCCCGCTTATGCTGCGCGTGCTCCTGAACAGCTCCCACAGGGACACGCGGCTCTGGAAGCAGAAACCGCGGCAGGATCTGCAGATCCTTCGTGAGCATCGTGTCGGCGCTGCTACTGTGGTCAAGACTAGAGGCATCTGTCTTCCGCCGGTGATCGCGGTGGTGTTTCTTCGTCTTCGTCTTCTCGCTGTTGGGCACTGCCCCTTCTTCTTTCTCCGAGGCGTCAACACTTTGAAGATGGCATGAGGCGAGCTGGTGCCCTTGAGAAGCTACATTCACGCCCAACACACTGCCACGATGTTGACAGGAGGAGTCTCCAGACGCTTGAAGGGTGCCATCTAATGAGGCACAACGTCGGACAGCCGGGCTTTTGTTCAGACCAGCTGCATCGCCTGCAGAGAGGGGCATCCCCTTCCTTCTCAAGCTGCTGGCTGCACCGACAGCGCCGTGCCTTGCTTTGTGGATCGCTGGCTGTGGAGCCACATCACTGTTTGCGCTCGTCATAAGAGCCCGGAGGAAACTTCGGTCAAAGGTGAAGATGAGTGTCCGGCCGTCGAGTTGAAAGTTCCCGACCCCAGTGAGTGCCAGCCTGCCGATGCCGTCTCCACCCCGTAACTTCCCCCCAACGAATGCCATGACCGCTTCTAGTGTCCTCCGCGTTTGCTCATGTCCGAGACCGGCGTCGCTGCCCAGAGCAGCCATATTGACCTCTGCGGTGGCCGTGAGTGGTGCCGGCGGTGGTTGCTGGCGGCATACGACTCCATACGTTGACGCAAATCGATCTGCGAGCAGAAACACCGGTGGCGCCGGCAGCGTGGACGTCTGCGTCTTGTAGAATCCGAACTTGCCCAACTGCGGTACCGTCACACCTTTCCGGAGCGTAAGTTGCCGGACCACGTGCCGCCCTAACGCCTGCCACACGCTGCCTACCGAAGCGCCCAACAGCGTTTCGTACTCAAAGCTGGAGGCTCGTAGCTGCTGAGAGCACTCTGCCAGCAGATCGCCCATGACACGCAATTGCTACGGCCACTCTAAGTGCTGCAGCTCCACGACGAATGGGCACAGCTCTGGATTGCAAACGCTGTCAAAGAGTGCAGCGCTTCAAGCTGTTCAATAATGGCGGCCTTATTTATATGCGCGGAGTTGCTATTCTTGTCTTGCAGGAGCTAAGAAGTGTGATTTTGTTGGGACAACAACGCCAGCGTTCGCTGTTGGCGATCGAGCAAGTACGCATGCACCTGGCCGCCAAAGGTGCAGGCCAGGAGCGTATCACTATCCACGGCGCACATGTCGGTGAACATGCCGCCAGCGTGCACCTCAGCTAGCGGATTGCGTGCTGCAGCGTCCCACACTTTCACTGCGCCGTCCTTGGAAGCAGTTACTGGCAGGACTGGCAACGCTTCCTCTTCGATTCCGCCTGCTAGATTGGGCAAAAAGCAGCAGGCTGTCGCGTCTTGTTGGTGGCCTTGGAACTCCAAGAGCTGCTTCCCCGTACGTCGATCCCAGACTCGAGCCTCACATCCGACTCCATTGAAGCCTTTGCTAGACGTGAGCAAATACGTGCTGTCACCATCGCCACTGTATGCGGCGATGCTCAGTGGGAAGTACACGAAGCCGCGTAACGTCTCCACAGGCACTCGCAACGGCGTACGTGGATCCCACAGCTTCACACTGAGATCTTCGCTGCCCTGAGCCACGAGAGACTCGCCTGGCAGCCACGTGGAACATGTGACCACGTTCTGCGGTGTCGTGTTCTTCGCCGTCATCCGTGCCGTCGCCACATCCCAGAAAATCGTCTGCGTATCGCGTCCTCCGGAACACACGCTCTGCTCGGTCGTATCTACCGCCACGGTGGCCACATTCAGTTGGTGACCTCGCAGAACAGTGGATACTTGGGAACTATCGCTTCTGGAGAGGGATGTGATGGCCACCGTCGTATCTCGGGAGCACGAGTACACGTTCTGGGAGAGTTCTCCGATGACAAGACGGTTCACGGCTCGTGCGTGCGGCTTCCAGCTGGCGATCACATCGCTGTTGTCTTCGCTACCGCTCTTTAAGGTGGTTGATCGTCGCGTCCGCCAGTTGGTTCGTCGGATCGAGCCGTCCTCCCACCCAGTGAGGCAGTCATCGCGCAATTCCGAGCAGTAGGAGACGCAGTTGAGTGCCAAGTCGTTCTCTTCCGCTCCAATTCCGACGGCTACATCGCTCACATGAGTGGCATCTCGTCCTTCTGCAGCCTCCTGGGTTGCGCCCTCCTCCACTTTCCAGTTTGCTAGCTGCCGCGGGGACTTGGGGGCGGCTCGAGACGCGCACGTGCCCATGTCTTCGCGTTGTCGGTACAAAGTTCGAGACGCTCCGCGTCGTTTCGCGTCCTCCTCAAATATGTGTCGTCCACGGTTCGTAGGATATCGTCAACATATCTGGCCTACTATTCTGTCATTAGCTGTAGTCTCGAAGCACACAAGCACCCATAATGACAGAAGTTGAAGCCCACCGGAGATTGCGCTCTGCCTCGGCCACTCAGCAAATCACCATGTCGGTCCCCAACCAAGTGACGCGCACCACTGTCCAGGTACGGACCGACGTCTGTCTGTTACGTGCGCTTCCCTGTCGCCCCCCCCTGCGTCTGCGTGCTCACCCGCCGCTCGCTCCGCTGCTCTTGCCGTCGCTGTGACAGCTCTACCGCGACTGCATGCGCCTCGCGAAGCATATCGGCGGCTCGGTACGTCCTGCACTCCTTTTGCTGTATCTTTGCACTCACTAAGCCTCGCGCTAGTGCCATGGGAGGTCATCGCTCTACTGCTCATTACGGAAGCTTACTCGCTTGCGTATCTGTCTGTACATTGCTCTGCGCTTTGCCTGCGTTTCCCTCGCGTATCCTTCGGAATCGACGTCCTGCAGAGCAAGAAGGGCCAGGCGATTAAGGAGCTGGTGCGGCGGGAGTTCGAGAAGGGCCGCAACGAGACGGACCCGGACAAGATCGAGGCGCTCAAGTCCAAGTACGTTCGTTTGTCTAGATGATTCTACGAATTGGACGGCTGGAGAGGCTGTGGGCTGGGGAAGGAAGCGTGGAGACGCTAACAACGCGCTTGCATTTGCGACGATGGCAGCGCCATCCGCGGACTGAGCAACTACCTGGTGCTGGCCAACTCGAGCAAGGACCAGCGGCTGCGGGACGCCATGAACAAGAAGCAGGCTCCGCCGAGCAGCGACGACCCCGAGCAGGCCGAGTACCGTGACTTATAAGTTAGAGCCGACATCGCGATGACTTGGTTTTAGGTTTAAGGTTTAAAGTCCCTGTTTTGCCGAGTTTATTTTGTTGCTGCTCTCTATCTTTTGCTTTCTTGTGAAATGCAATGCTTTTCTTTATGAAATTACGAATATGATCGCGACCACAGCATAGATTCGTCGCACAAAGGTGCAAGATCAAAACGAGGGGAAGATGAATCGACGGGCGTTGGCACGGCAGGCGGCGGGCGCCAAGGCGGCGCCAGGCACGGCCCCTCCCAGCGGAAGCGCAGACAACGCGGGCGTGGAGAACGTGACGAAGAAGCTGGCGCTGCAGCTGGAGGCGGGCGACTTCTACGGCGCGCTACAGATGTACAAGACACTGTTCATGCGCTTCCTCAAGGGCGACGAGCCGGACGCCGCGCAGCAGGAGAAGGCGGCGGCGCTGGCGCTGGAGGCGGCGCTGCGCCTCATCGCGCACGACCAGAACACGGCGGCCACGGAGATGGCCAACCTCATGCTCTCGGTCTTCGCGGACTTCCACCAGCCAGTGGACGACGCGCACAAGCAGCGGATCCGCCAGATCAACGCCGCCTTCGTGGAGAAGCCGCAGTTCAGCGCGGATCTGGCGCTGTTTCTCAAGAACGCGGTCAAGTACGCGGCCAGAGAGCGACTTGTTGCGTCTTGTAGTAGGGGGCGATGCGATCGGGGATTGAGTGGGTGGATGCTTGTCTCGTTGATTGGCTGATTTGCAGGTGGTCGGCGACGGAAGGAGCGCGCAAACGCGGCGACCCGGAGCTGCAGCTGCTGCTGGCGCGCGCCTACCGCACGGCCGGCGACTTTACGCACGCGATGAAGCACTTTTTGCACGCCGAGAGCCCGCAGGAGCTGGCGGACGCGCTCTTCCAGTGGTCAACGCAGGGCTACCCCAGCGAATCCGACCTGTATCTTGCGCGCACCGTGCTGCAGTACGGACGAGCCGCTTGTTGTTGTTGTTGTTGTTGGGACTTGTCTGGCTGTGGACTCACGTGTCGTTGGGCTGTTTGCTGCCTGCTGCCTGGCAGACTCCTGAGTCTGGAGAACCTGCGCGACGCCAACAAAGTGTACGAGGCGTACGTGGCCAAGTGCCAGAGCGCCGGACGCCCCGTGGACCTGCCGCTCTTCAACTTCATTCGCTTCTTGCTGCTCACACTCGAGGTGAGGACGCCAGCTGACGGTCTATTGCAAGCAATTCGTTTGCCGCAGCCGCTGACTCCCTCCGTTCTGCCTTGATGCTTCAACGATATGCTAGCGCGACGCGTTGCCGCTTTTCCAGATGCTGCAGGAGCGCTACGCGACCGCCCTGGCGCGCGATGGCACCCTCAAGAGCGTACGTTGCTGCTAGGAGTGTCTCCTCCCGTTCGTTGCCGAGCGGTGGAGCCTGCTCTGTATCTGACTGGAACTGCCTGGGCTCTTCTCCTTCCTGCAGTATTTAAGCGTCATCGGACAGAAGTTCTACGGACTGCAGCCGCCGCGCACAGGCCTCAGCTCTCTGCTGGAGATGTTCTCGGGCGGCATGCAGTAGCAGCAACCGACTCAAGGCAACGAGCGACTCAAAGAGGCAGCCCCACGAGGCATTAGCTGCTCCCCAAGAGCGGGCAGCTTGTTACACGGAGAAGATAAGGCCACTGTGCGTTCCTATCCCCTCGCCTTGGACTGGATGCGGCTCTGGCTGGACTATTAGCTGGGGCGGTAGTCGTTGTGTGCAAATGCGTCGGCAGTGGCAGGCTTGGCGATGGCGCGCGCCTGCTTCTCGATCTCCTCGATTCGCAGCAGCGTCGCGGACTTGATGGGCATGATCTTGGGCTTGCAGAGCACCTCGGTCAGGTTGCCGCGCTCGGAATACACCAGTCCGGCCTTCGGAAGCACCTCCTGGATCTGAACGCGCTGCTTGCGAGCCAGACACACAACCAGGTTAGTCACGGCCTGGCCTCTTCGCTGCCACCTGGCCAGCCCCTCAGCGATGCCACAGACCTGCATGCTGTTCCAGTTCGCCCACGCGGTCTGCTTGCTTCCCTGCTGAATCGAAACTGAGCGGAGGAGGCCGACCTTCCACCCCCAAGCGACCGTTCAAGCAGATCCACAGAGCTCCATCGACGTCAACACCCACGAACGGCAAGTGACCAAGCTGCTCTATATACGACGGGAAGGACGAAGCCTCCCCGGTCTCCTGCTTCCTCTTTGGCCCGCTCTACGCCTTGTGCTTCTTGGCCTTCTTGGCCTTCTTCTTGTCCTGCTGCACCGACTTGCGCTTGAGGCTCTCCACCATGGCCTTCAGCTCGTTCTTCTTGCGGCCTTCGCTGGCAGACGCCGCCTCGCTCTCCTTGCTCTGCGACACAGCGGAGGAGCCAGCGGCCGTGTCGTAGCGCTGCCGCCGCTCCTTGAAGATGGCCTGCGTGGCCTCCGACTTGCGGAACTTGGGGTCCGTCGGGTCCAGTTGGAAC
>MBAC02002507.1:0-13284 GCA_001712635.2 Nothophytophthora sp. Chile5 | reverse complement strand
TCGAACTGGGCGGCGCAATGGAAGGGCGATGACGAATGCTATAGGGACATCTGAGACGCGTGGGGTATTCATATCCCTCAGCTTGAAGATAGCATCTAGTGGAATCTCATTAACTGAGCCTCTCAAAATCTACACAGCGTGCATGTTCCATATTTGCAGCGAACCAAAGTGTCAAATTCTCGCCGCTCTCTCCCCGTGGGCAGTAGAAGCCGAATCTTTGGGACACGGACTTGTACGGAGACTCTTGTTGTGTGGCGCAGATCCTTCCTGGAGTGAAGAAGGCAGCCGCAGAAATGTTGTTGAGCGGACACCAGTCTCTGTGCGAACATTCAAATCCTTGCTAATGCTTGAAAATACACATCCATTTTGCAGCCGATGCTTGCTGGTTACATTGCTTCGTTCAGTTGGCGCTTTCCTTATCGTTTTGCTTCCGTGGTGCGCTGTATATGGGTCGCCCACGTTGTCGCCTACGTTGCTGCAAGCATTTTGCTAGTGCTCCCTTTGGGCAGAACTTGATCTATTGCAGGCTGGACTTGCTGCTGTCGTAATTCCGCAGAGCGTTGTGGCACCAACACAGCAGTCGATTTCGCTCAGTTGGTCAGCGTTCCTGTGGTTGAAACATGCTGCATGCCTGAAATTTGAGCACCTATGCAGAGCAAAGCCAATCAGGAACGGATGGAACGCCATTAATGAACAACTGCAGAGCGAGCGTACCTCATTGCCAACGCTGGTCCAGTGTGGTCGCAATTCACGAGCGAACAGCTCCGCTTTCCGATAAGTCGGAGATGCCACTTCTTCTTCGTCAAAGAAACACTCGGGCGGTGGCTTCCACGAGTGACGCAGTGGGATACTCAGCACGGCTCGTGTCTGCTCGCCAAGCCGCTTGCGCACTCGCTGTTCGTGCTCCGGATCCTTCGCTCGATATGCGACGACCAGCGTCTCCACTGGCAGGCGGTGGGTAGAATCCAGCGGAGTGACAAGCTCTCCATTCGTACACAACTTGAGCCAATACCAGCACGCGTGATACGTGAACCCCCACGCGGGCAGCACTTGCTCGCGCAGGAACGTCATGTAACGAGGCCGATTGGTCACCCACACCGCCAGGATGCACTCTTGCTCATCAGCAATGTGCTGAATGTCGATCTTCAGCAGTTCCGTGTGGTGGAAGGTGGCGTACCGTTTTGCGCGAGTGACGCTTTTGTTTTCCCATGGCGGATCCAGCATGATGAGCTGGTGTTTTCCTAGCGGAAGCTGGTGGAGTTCTCGCACGTCTCTCAGGGCAAAGCATGCACCAGCAGGCAGCACAACACTGCCACCACCCGAAGCACCTACCGCAGCGATCTGCAGATGGTCTGTCATACTGCAGTGTACATTGCCGTCAGCGAAGGTCTTTCCCTCGGACGCCATTGGCAACGCGTCAAGTGTAGCTCGCAGTCTTGTATCGGCTGTGTCGACTCCGTCGTCTCGAAAGCAGGGCAGGAACTCTCGCAATTCCAAGCGAGGACCGCCGAATCGCTCGTGTGCTGCTTGTAGAGACCTGCGGGCTCGTGCGTCCAGCGGTACGAACTTCCCCTGGGCAGAGAGATCTTCCAGATGCTTGACACGCCGGTGGGCGGCAGCGTCACGCTTGCGTTTGCGACGCGCTGCAGTCGCCGAGAGCTCCACTGGGGGCGAGACGATAGAGGGAGCCGACTGCGACCGGAGAAACGCGCAAGCTGGGATCTGCAACGAGTCCTTGCGTAGACACAGGTGCCCCGCGTAGTAGTCGTTCACGAGCGCCGCGTGGTTCACGCACGACACCTTCCATGGCGGAGCCATCGAAATGCCGTTGCGAAGGCTCTGACAGGGCTGTATTCAAGTGGGCACGGTACATGGTCGCAGTCATCGTGCGACTTAGGCGTTACTTCACAACTGTCCGCAGGCCACTTCAATGTGTGCGATCCAGACAAGAAGACAAGAAACCCAGACTGCAAATTCAGATTTACAGACCCCACAAATTGTTTGCTATCGTCAATGCCTTGGCAAATTTGAAGCAGCAGATGGCACCAGCGAGTCGCCTTTCAACTGGTGATCTGGGACCTCCAGTTCCGGAAGGCGAAGTCGCTGTCAGTAAAGTTGGCCTCGTAATAGAGGGCTCGACCCTCCAGCACGATCATGCAGCGGCCGGCGTTGCGTTTGTCTTCCACAGCGCGCACGAACGCCTTGGTCACTGTTTCCACGGGCACGAGGCCGCATCGACCTCGCATGGCTCCTGGGAAGGCGTCCGTGACGTAGTGGCCGATGCTTGTGGCCACGAAGCCCGGGCAAAGCGTCATGACGCGGATGTTGCGACATGCCTTGAGCGGGGCCATGGACTTGGTGAAGCCCAGCACGCCGGCCTTGGCTGCCGCGTAGGCTGGCCAGAAGGGCATGTCCACCAGTCCGCCCACCATGGCGAGGTTGATGATCACGCCTTCCTGGCCGCTCGGCAGCACCGCCTCCATCTGCGCCGAAGCCTCCTGTGTGGTGCGCATGAGCGCGATCAAGTCGATGGCCACGACGCTCTCCCAGCTGCGCGGTGTGTTGCAGTCGAAGCTTCCGTGGCCCGACAGCGCGGCGTTGTTCACGACCAGGTTCACAGGGGTGTCGAAGACGACGGCGGCGAGGTCAAACGCCCTGTGGAAGGCTCCGGGTGCCGCACTGTCCTGCACGATCGAGCAGACGCGGTTCACGCCATACTGAGCGTGCATCTCCGCCGCTAATCGCTTGATCTCCTGCGCGTTCGTGTCCATGATCATGACTTTACCGCCTGCCGCGAGAATCGTCTCTGCGAACGCCTTGCCCAGACCAGTCGCGTCACCCACAACAATCGCCGTCACGTTCTCAACGGTCATACTTGTGCTTGAGTACTGCTTGCTATTATACTCGCCTGCTTCGTTTGTAGCTCGACGCTGATGTGAATGTGGCCGAGGGAGTGCGGTCGAGGCCTCGTTGGCGATTTGCAGTAGAGCCCGTCGCCCTCGCTCTTTCGCGCTGCTCGAGGGAACCGGAGAAACGCGAACGGACACGACATCCTACTCTTCGATTACACATGCGCGCTCTAATCCCCCGCCAAGCACCAGACCCTCCCACTCCAGTCAGTCGTATGGATGGATGGACAAGCCGCACACACACACCTCGGACATGGGAATCGACGCGTGAGCGTCCCACATGGCTACATTTTCTGAGTTGCAACGGACCGAAAGCCACGAATGGACGACTCTCTTGTTCAGCTCCAAGACCCAGCACTGGTAACAACGTTCAGTGCCGATCGCGGCGAAATCTGGAAAGGAACTTCCATTAGTCTTGCGTGTCATTATCCATGAGGCCAGGAGGCTATGGTGCGTTGCACCCGTGCAAACAAACGTATATGTGCTTTCTAAAGTATGTGCATTGACCCCCGATGTGGCAACATGCACTGAACGTCGAGTCGCTCAATTCGCGGAGAAGCGCGTGATGGTCGCGTATCCTTGGCGACGTCGCCACGTCGCGACGACCAACACGATCGCGCCTACCGCCACGATTGTCATGCAGCTCTGCATCAACGCAGTCACGGAACCAGTTGCAGTCGATGACATAGCTCCTCGAGTAGCTGCACGCATGGCGATGGCAGCTGCCTCGTCAGGATTCGTGAGATCGTCAAGACAGCCCGTGGTGGCCAACTTGCTGAACCATTTGGCAGACGGCCGCGGGATCCGCTGCAGGTCTGTTGGCTTGGGTGTGTAGCCCTCAATGGAGCCCGTCTGGGCCGTGAAGTTGACGTAGTAGAGACCGAAGCGTGGGCCGTAGGAACCCCACTCGTAATTGTCTAGGAAGCTCCAGGCCGTGTATCCAATGACCGGGATTTTCTCCTCGACCACAGCCTTGTACACTTGCTCGGCGTACGTTTGGAAAAACCAGAGCTGGTCCATGTTTTCCACGGCGTCGTTGCCGCACCAGCCGTTCTCGGTCAGGAGGATCTCGGCCGTGGGGTCCTTGGCGTGCATCCACTTCATGGTGTCCAGGTAGCCAGGAGGGTAGGCCGTGTAGGACTTGCAGTAATTGTTGCCTTGGCTGTCTTCGAGGCCTGGACGCGAGCCTGGCACAAGGTGCGTGTCGTCCACACCCTTGTCGAGACCGAAACCTACATGCAACGAGGAGCAGGGCGTGTTGGAGGCCTCGGAGTCGCAGTCCGTGATCATCCGCGAGTAATAATGGTTCAACATGAACACATCGTAGGAACCCTTGATTAGGACCGCCTGCTCCGGCGTGAAGCGTGGTAAACGATCGCCCACGCGCTCGCGCATACTGGGTGGATAGTCACCTGAGGTGAGTGGTAAGAGCCACCAGCCGAATTCAAAGTCCATCGCACGCTCCGAGGCCACTACGTCCTTGGGGTTGCTTGCATCCAGCGGATAGAACTGATTGGCATTCAGAACGATGCCGATCCGAGCTTTGGGCTGCACGACCCCACTCGCCACACTCTTGAGCCCTCGGAACGTCTTCACGGCCTGCGCATGAGCAAGCAAAACGTTGTGCGCCACCTCGTAGACCAGCGTGGGCGAGTCGTGGAGTCCTGGCGGATGCAGCCCCGTGTTGTACCCGTAGACCACGAAGGACAGCGGCTCGTTGAACGTCGTCCAGAAGTCCACTTTGCCGCCGAACTCGTGGAAGAGTAGCGTCGCGTACTGCACGAAGTGGTCGATGATCTCCGTGTTGAGCCAGCCCTGCGGACTCAACTGGTTGTGTAGCTCTGTGGGCAGATCCCAGTGGTACATGGTGAGGATTGGCGAGATGCCATTTTCGCGCAGTTTGTCGAGCAACGCGTGGTAGAAGGCCAAACCGGGCTCGTTGGGGCGCATGCGGCGCGTCGTGGGGTCCCAGTTCATCACGCGCGACCAGGAGACGGAGAAGCGGAAGGACTGCAGCCCCGTCTCCACCATGAGCTTGATGTCATCAGCGTAGCGGTGGTAGAAGTCGTCAGCCACGTTGGCACACTCGACGCTCGGTCGTTCGCGGCAGAAGTCGTCCCAGATGCTGGGGGTTCGACCTCCCTCGTTCCACGCGCCTTCCACTTGGTACGATGCCGTAGCCGAGCCAAAGAGGAAATCGGCCGGGAAACAGCGAGGTTCTGAGGCGGTTATAGTGGAGGCGAATAGCGCGACAGCGGCGGCTGTCGCTGCCAGACCGAGGCGAGTGAGGAGCCGCATCACGAACGCCAAGCAATGCACAGTCGACGGACACTTGAAACCGAAGCGGCAATTTAGGAAATGAGACTGCAGTGGCCGTGGCTGGAGCCTTGAACAGCCCGAGCCTTGCGCAACTTGAAGAACGCCGCGCACGCACTCTGATTCATCGCTTGATGAGTGTGATCACGTCTAACAAGATGCATCCACGCATCATCTGGGCTCACCTGTTCGGACGTGAGCAACAGTGGGAGGAAGGCTGGAAACTGAAGCAAGCAAGGAAGCACATTGCATTCGGGAAGAGGACAAGGCTTTGAGATTCCTTCCGCGGATCTCGGTTGCAGTACCCAAAGAGCCCCATGGTCCATAGATCTGGATAGACGACGCGTGCCGCCTTCCGGGGCGATTGGAGTCGGTGGCGAAGCCGATGACGCCTTCGATCGTACTTCAACCACGCGGCGATTGTCATCTGGGCCAGTCACTTCGTTGTCCTGTATTTTTACCTAAAAATGAGCAACAGGGTTGGTCAAGTGCTCAACAAACCGCCCCTTACAGCCGCGCCATTCACCTGCAACAGCCAATCCATCCTGCACCAAGCAAGACTCCTGATTCATGACTCCCTTGCACGGTTGGAAAAGTGGCTTGTTGAATTGCCAGGGCGGCGGTTCGAGCGCATTGATACCGGCCACTCCACGCACTCGCTGCTCTGGGTGAGCACCAATCTTGAAACTTTAGAGCTGAGAACGATCCCCACAACGGGCGTTGCTACCAGCCAGGCGCAAGTCTACCGCAAAGCGCCCATTGCTGTCGCTGCTTCACCGAACTTTGGGCGAATATCCTCATGCGATATCCATCCCCAATTACATTCGGTATTCTACCGGTATTTTCCATTTACGTTGGGCACACATCCTCGCTGACGATGGCTGGGGCGGCGCTGCTGGCTGTGTACCGCAGCCTGTGGAGGGCGACGATGCCGCTCGTGGCCTGGTACGTGCGGCGGAAGGACCTGCGGCGAATGGTGCCGCGCGCCATCACCCTCGAGCGCTTCGGCTACAGCAAACCGCCGGGTGAGTGCGTGCAATCGGTTGGCAGTAGCCAGAGCTTCCTTCGCCAGCAGCTCCGCTAACACTCAACGCATCCTGCTGACAATCCACCAGAGCATTGGAACGCGAGCGAGAGACGCGCAGGACACAGTGGAGACAGCTTTACGCTCTGGATCCATGGCGCGTCCGTCGGGGAGTGTCTGTCGGCCCTGCCTCTCGTGGAATTGGCACTCACCAACCGATTGGACCAAGTGTCCAACTCGTACACTATTGGCGAGCGAAGGAAAGTCCGCGTGGTGCTATCGACCACCACCACCGCAGCACGCCAGCTCCTCTCCGAGCGGCTGCAGTCGGTGCGTCCGTCCGCTTCGCTCTGGTTGCCTCAGCATCCAAGGATTAATTGCTTTCCTTCCTCTTCAACTTGTACGTATAGAGCGATGACGCGGTCTGCGTCCTGGCGCCTCTCGACAACCTCGAGTGTGTTGAGCGGTTCTACGACACCTGGCAGCCAGAGTACGATAGAGAGATCTCTCTCGCTCCTGTCGGGTCAAAAGCCATTCGTTTAATCGGGCTATGCGTGCGAAACTCTGCAGTGCAGGGCTCTGGGTCGAGTCGGAGCTGTGGCCCACGCTCATCACCGAAGCGACTCGAAGAGGAATCCGCGTCGGACTCGTCAACGGCCGACTGTCGCCACGGTCGTTCCGCTTGTGGTGCCTGCCAGGACTTCACGGCTCCTCGCAGAACGTCGTGGGTTCGTTCTCACTAGTGCTTTGCCAGGATGAGCAAGTGAGTGGCTAGCTGTTGCTCTTTCGTGCCTTTCCGCTTTACAATTCCTCATCAAAGCCTGCAATGTCTGTGTCTGTACTGCGTAGAACCGGAAGCGCTATCAGCGTCTGGGTGCTAGAGACGCTCAAAGCGCGCCGAATCTCAAGTTTGGTACGCACTTAACGCAGCAGAGTACTGCTCTGCACGCATAAAGGACTCACAAGCGGGACATTCTCACGTGGCGGCGTGCCTTTATACATCTTGCGTTCAATTCCACAGCATCCATGCGGTCAATCAACGACGAACGTGAGGTGCTGGCGCTCCAACGCGCAGTTGGCTCACGACCTGCCTGGGTGGCGACCAGCACTCACGAGGGCGAGGAGGTGATGATGGCGGTCACGCACGTGAAGCTCTCGGCGCGCCTTCATGGCAGCCAGCCGCTGCTCACTGTGATAATTCCTCGCCATCCGAGTCGAACGCCTTCCATTCTACAGCAACTGCATCGCCAGGTTCCATATCCAGTTCTTTCCCCCTGCTTCGTGAGATCGAGGTTTGCAACTGTGTTTTGACTGACGTTTTGACTTGTTCTGTTGGTCGCATCGCCTGCAGTTCCCAGAGCTCACGATCGGCTTGCGCTCGCGAGACCAGCTCCCCACGAATGCCGTCTCTCTCTTCATCGTGGATACATTGGTAAGTTCGCAAGCAGTCTAGCCAATGACGGAGTATTCTATTAACTCATGCCTTGCGATGAACAGGGCGAGACCAGCTTGTTCTTCGACACGATCGCGACAGTTGTCATTGGAGGTGAAGCACCATCAGCATCCTGGCTGTTGTGTCCTTGGTGACTGACCCCTAGCTCATTATTCAGGCACCTTCGTGAAGCGTGGAGGCCACAATCCCATCGAGCCGTTGCGAGCAGGGTGCGTATCGGTCTTGCTCCTATTTGTCACTGCTCAATTTTGCTAAGTGGCTGATTGAGTGCCCCTCCTGTTCAATGCCACAGCTGCCAAGTGTTCATGGGGCCGAATATGCAGAACTTCGAGGACATTCTCGAGCAGTTGGCGCTCCATCTCCCGGCCCCAGAGGCTCTTCGGACGGTAAGTGGACTTGAAGAACTAGCGTCGGCTATGGAGGCGCGCTTCGAGTGCCATAACGGCGGTTGTGTCGACACTGCTGAAGCCGCAATGAAGTCGGTCGGTCCGAGAGAAATTGGCAGCAGGCGACTGATGGGGGCCATGCGAGAGCTCGCAATGTCGACGCTCTCGCTCCACGAGCAACGGGTCGTCCGGTGGCTGGCGGAGGACAAGGCATAGACAACTCTACATGGGGAGACAGACAGACCGAGTAACAATGCGAAGAAGTAAAAACACCGGCAACTACATTGAGAGTAGGAGAAGAACAGGTAGAAGCTGGAGAAAAAAAAGCTAACAGGGAAAAAGGGAGCAGTCGGCGGATGTTGGCAAGCATTGTAGCCACTGCATCGCAGCAGTTGTACGGTCCTGACTCGACTTTCTTGATCCTTGCTCGCTCAGTACGGACGGTATCTGTCCGAGCGGCCGCCAGACGATGGCGCGCCACCCCCACCAGCGCCACCTCCTGGGCGATAGCCGCCTCCGTAGCCGCCAGGTGCGCCGTAGCCGGCGGGAGCTCCTCCCTGGCCAGCTGCGTCGTCCCCGTACCCTCCTTCTTCCGCCGCAACGCCGCCTTCGTGGCTTGCAGCACCAGCTTCGCCTGCAGGAGCTCCGTAGCCACCTGCATTGTAGCCACCGTAGCCACCGTAACCGCCGTAGCCTCCGCGACCGCCTCCGCCGTAGCCACCGTAGCCCCCATACCCGGCGTACGATGCTTGCGGGTAGCCGCCGTAGCCTCCGCCGCCATAGCCTCCACCGTAACCACCGCCACCGTAGCCACCGCCGCCGTAGCCCCCACCATAGCCGCCCCCACCGTAGCCGCCACCGCCGTAGCCACCGCCATAGCCACCACTGCCACGACCGCCACCGCCGTAACCCCCGCCAGCGCTGGCACCGCCGCCACGCCAGCCACCGCCGCGGCCCCCGTAGCCGCCGCGACCACCGCCGTAGCTGCCGCCTCCACCGGCACGCGCCTCCTTGGGCTCAGCGCGTTTAATCTCCACGATCTTGCCGTGGATCTCGTGGCTCTTGCTGATCACCTCAGCCACCGAGGACTCGTCCCCGAAGGTGACGAAGCCAAAGCCCCGCGAACGCTGCGTGTCGCGGTCGATCATCACCACGGCGTCCGTGATCGTGCCGTAATCTCCGAAGTAGTGGCGGAAGTCCTGCTCCGTCACCGTCGGGGCCAGCCCGCCCACGAAGATCTTCTTCTGCTCCGTGTAGCCGCCGCCGCCGCCGCCACCGCCGAAGCCGCCGCGTCCGCCGCGGAAATCACTGCAAAACGGACAAACACAGAGCTGGTTAGTTGCCGTCACCTCGTCACAGACCAACTCACGGATACGAAGTCCTAAGTCACTACGAACTAAACTAATGCTATCTGCAGCTACGTCGGTGGGTGGTCGCTCGACTCGAGGGCGGGAAGGAGAGGGATCGCTACCGGAAGCCGATCGAGCGACGCCGACGGGGGTCGGAGAAGGGCGGGACGGAGGGAGGGAGAGAGGCCTGCAAACGCGGGCTGCTGCCGTTCGTTCGTGTTGAGTGGGAATTCTCTGCTTCTGCTTCTGGTTCTGCTGCTTGTAGCTTCTTGTCTTCTCTCCCTTTCTTCCTTCCTGCCCTTCTTCCTTCCTTCCTGTCTTCCTCTTGTCTCCTTCTCCGCCTCCAAATGGGATATAAACATACAATCGATCGACCACTCCACGCGGGAAGGCAAGTACTAACCTAGCGCCCGCGGCCGTCCTATCTCTCGGGATCGCTCGCTTCACCTCCACCTGGCGGCCGTCCAGCGTGTGCGTCTCGTCCAGCACACGGTCGATGGCTAGCAACAACAGTCAGACAGCAAGCACAACACATCAGCTCTCCCCAACACAATAGTAAAATCAACAGCTCCCTCTCTACCTGAAGAGTCCGCGAAGGTGACGAAGCCGAAGCCGCGCGGCTGGCCCGTGTACTTGTCCTTCATGAGCGCGGCGTCCGTGAGTGCGCCGTACTTGCCAAAATGCTGACGCAGGGCGTCCTCCGTGGTCTCCCAGGACACACCGCCAATGAACAGCTTGCCGGGCGTCGTCGCCGACTTCTCGGGTCCGCCGTAGCCTCCGTGCTGCGGCTGCTGCTGGTGATGTTGCTGTTCGCTGCTCTGCTGCGCGTAGTCGCCATAGCCGCTTTGCTGCAGCGGCGGTTGCTGCTGTTGCTGCGGGGGCGGCGCCTGCTGCTGCTGTTGCCCGTTGGCAGGCGCGTCCAGATCGTCCGGATTGCCCGCCAAGGCGCGGAGCTCCTCGTCGTCCTCCGTCTCGTCGGAGGCGCCAGCCCCCGGCACCGACTGGTTGTCCTCGCCGCTCGGCGGCGGCTGCGGGGCGCTGCTGCTGTCCAGCACAGGCTCCTCCTGCTCGTACACGACGCCCAGACCCTCCATGTCGGCGATACCGATCGTCAATAACTGCTGCTTGTTCCTTCGATTCTCCAGTCCCCCCTCCCTGCCCACCACCACTCCCCACTCGAGGACGAAACTGCGGAAATAGACGTAATAGTTAACGTATGTCGTATTCTATCCAAATACGAATACTAGAACTACGTGATTAACCAACATGAAATACTAAATATCACTTGTAAGGACAATTAGAAAGCGGGTATTACGTAAAGGAGCGAGGACGAGCGGGAATCAGATGACAGCAGCACCGGAATCAGAGGGGACCGACCAGATGACGATGGACATGGCTACACCCGACCTTGAAGCGTCGTCACCAGCTCCTGACCCTCCCCGTCGTCCTACACTGCCATACTGAACGCCCTGCAATGCCGGACGCTCAGACGTCGGAGGCGGCCGCAGAGTGGCTGCTCCTAATTGAGCGGCAGCAGCAGGAGATCGAGGCGTTGCGCGCCGAACTGGCAGGCCCAGGGAGCAGTGGCTGCCGCTCTCCGAGCACGAAGGGAGGATGGGCGTCTCCGCCACGTTACTCATCGGAGAGACGCGGCAGCAATGCTAGCGTCGCCAGCAGCGTCTCGTCGCTGGCGTTTTCGGTGCTGTCCATGGGGAACGACGACACCTCCGTCCCGATGGACAGCGAGCGATACGCCAAGATCTGCGAGAAGATGGAGGCGATGCGCAGTGCGTTAGCGACCAAAGACGCGACGCTTCGCAAAGCTCGTGCGCAAGTCCGCGAGGGTCAGCGAGTGGCCGGCCGACTGAGGGAGACAGTGGCGGAGCTGCGGTCGCTGGAGGAAGCACAACGTGCGCAGCTGGTCCGAGAGCGCGCTGCGACGCAAGAAGCAGTTGCGAAGGCCGTGGATAAAGCCGCACAGGCTCTTGTGGACAGGGATTGCCTAAAAGAGAAGGTGGCTGAGCTCGAACAGACAGCAAGGAGTCTGCGTAACGACCTGGAGACCGGAGCCAACGCGCTAAAGACGACAGAAACCTCACATGGTGAATTGCAAGCGGAACTTCGTCGAGCCCGGCAGGAATCAACTCGAATGACCAACGAAATCCTTGCTTCTCGAAACGAGAAAGTTGCGCTACAGGACGAGAATCGGCGCTTACAGCAGAGCGTGGAGGCCCAACGCAGTTGTGAGGACAAGTGGGGGGAAGTGAACAGCCAGAAGCTGGCGCTGCAAACGCGCGTGAACGAGCTGCAGAGTCTGTTTCATCAACGCAACGTGCAGTTGAAGCAGCAATCTGAGGAGATTGAGCAGCAACGCCAACAAATCCGGCATCTTGAAGAATCCCAAGCTCGACTGAAACGATCCGCTGCAACTGAGCGTGCCGACGACCAACAGCATGCGACTCATTTACTGAAGCAGAACCTTTCATTGCAGCATCAACTGGACATTGAGCACACCTGGAAGCTTCAGCACAAAGCGCAATCCGGAGAGCTACACGAGACGGTTCAAATGCTTGCCGAGGAATTGCATCAGTCCAAATCGCAGACGCGATTTCAAGTGCAAATGTTGACCCAACGCGGTGAGAAGTACGCGGCACTTGCCAGTTCGTATCGACGATTAGAGCGGCATGCGCAGACCCTGGAACTCTCGGAGCGCCAGCTGAGCTCGTTGCTGCTTCCGGCCAAGAAGCGCCTCGTGTTTCTTCAGAACGCGCTGGCGAGGTTTTGCTACGAGTTGGAGGGCGTGAGCAAGACCATGCTGGCCAACCGCAATCGGTTAGTTGCTCTGTGCTTAGTTGCTGCTACAGACCACTACGGGGCTCTGATACGTGTGCTTGCTGTGGCTTGTTGTGCGACATAGCG
Source organism: Nothophytophthora sp. Chile5 (assembly GCA_001712635.2). NCBI lineage: Eukaryota > Oomycota > Peronosporomycetes > Peronosporales > Peronosporaceae > Nothophytophthora > Nothophytophthora sp. Chile5. The sequence continues at coordinate 928 of MBAC02002507.1, read as the reverse complement.
AGGTTGCTCTCGGTCGAGCGCTGCGGGAGTACGGCAAACGCAACCGCGAGCTGCAAGCGAGTGTGACCACTGCCAAACAGCAGGTAAACCTATCTGCCGGTGTGTTGATTTGCTTGCTGCAACTCCCGACTGATACTGCTTGTGTCTGTAGTTGTGTTCCATCGCGAGTGCCTTCCGCAGCAGCAAGAAGCGCAAGGATCAGGCCGTCGCAGCGAATTGGACCTTGAAGCGCGACCTGGTGGTCGAGAAGTCCCAGCGCTCGGAGTAGGTTGTCTCCCTTTGGTTGTGGCAGGTGCTGATCTAGATGCTGACAGTTGTTGCCACCCTTTGCAGTCTGCTTCACCAGTGCCAAGAGCTGGAAAAGTGCCTGGATTCCTGTCAGAACTCGGCAAGCGAGACTCAAACGCGCGCCGAAGGACTCGACAAAGAGAACGCGGTACTGCAGCACGCCGTGACGCAGCTCGTGGCCTACGCCCAGGAGCTCGTAGGCTCGCAGCAGTCGCTCCAGCGAGAGCTCACGCAGCTCGAGATCGTAGGCAGCCGCCAGCCGTTCGTCTACGGGTGACAGATGCTTGACGACTTCAGGTTGAAGTCTGGTCAATTAATGCCCGAGACGTCCCAATCGGGACATCGTCACTTGGTCACTTGCCACGGGCAAGTCGTGTACTTGCAGTTGGGTGTTCGGCGCAAAAAAAACAGTAGTCGACTATTCCGATCCGAAATGATGATGCCAATTAACACAGAAAGTGTACATGTAGTCGAGCAATCAATGGATGTCGGCGCAAAAAACCCCGTAGTGGCCTCCCTCGCTTTACAGACGATGTTACTTATACAAATCACCATCAGTCGATAGAAATGAGCAATACTGTCACTTTCGTAGACACGTCCATACCACTGCATGGCATTATCGAAAACGCAAAATCCACGA
>MBAC02002506.1:0-29312 GCA_001712635.2 Nothophytophthora sp. Chile5 | reverse complement strand
ATCACTGAGTTTCATCAGTGCGTGAAGCAGCCCAGCCGTCCACTCCGCCAACGTCCTGAGAGCCGCTTGTCGGTCCTCATCTGCAATTTCAGCGCCAATCTTCTCGGCGCCCAGCTCACTCAGCATTTCAATCACCCCACTCTCTAAGAACGCAGTTGGGTTGTTCTGAACGAGCCTCTGAACCAACTTGGCTCCCGATAAGCTCACATTCCTGAACGTGTCGCTTGACTGATTGAGCAGCCGTACAGAAGACAGCGGCGACGCCTTCGGGAAGGAATGCGTATTGCTGGAAATGTGCCGAATCAATTCGTTGACGCCAAACGACCAATCGCTGGGCGCTGACTCGGCGTGCTGACCATCTGCAGAAGCAGCAAACCGGGATGAGTTCTTGTGATTGTTCACAAATGCGTCCACCAAAATTCGCATTGTGCTCTCAGAGTAAATGAGTGCGTCGACCGCACTAACATCGGGGCTATCGCCTTCCATGTGACTGCACTTCAACAGTTTGACCAGCTGTGCAAAGAGCACCACCGCAATTTGCCGCACAGGGAGCACTTCGTTGCTCAGTTGCCGAATTACCAATTTCCACACGCCCAGCGACACTGGCATCTCCTCCGGTTGCAAAAACGGATACAGCATCACCAAGTGCATCAGCTGGAACTTCCAGTGCTCGGTAGAGGGGGGTTCAGCAGCGATGAGCTCTTCGAGAAGTGGTGGCGAAGCATTCTGCCCGTGGATGTATCTCCAGTTCGACAAGGCAGACAGGAAAAAGGTTTGCAGCTTCATGCCAACCTTCACTTTGCCCAATTCACTGTCGACGTTTTTCACGATTGCATCGTTGCTCTTCAATAGCACCATAAGCACACGCTTGAGCAAGCTGTCGCGCTTCTTCCACAGGTGACGACGAGCCAATGGCAACGACAACATATGGAGCAGCCCCGACACTTGCTCTTCCTTCAACTCCGTTGACTCATCAGAGCCGAATCCTTCCAGCTCCTCGATCAGCTTGGGCTGACGAGAGTAGATCCACTTGCCGTAAAAGCTCGAGCACTCCTTCATAACCGCTGCCGCATTTGCACGCACATCTTCGTATGGATTTCTCAACAGAGTCTCCACCTCTCCCAAGAGAGACTCGTACACTTCACGCGTGTTGCTACCAGCTTCAGACTGAAGAACCGTATGAGCCAACGTAAAGTGCTGCTGCACTTTGCGCTTCGAATAGAAGAACAACACCTTCTCGACCAGCTCGTTACGAGAGACAAGCAGCACTTCGTCACCCTTCGACGTGCGGCGACCAACACTGCGAGCTTTACGGAATGCATGCGATGCGGCATCCAACGTCGCTGCTTTGGCGTACATATTCTGCTTCTCCTTTGCCTTGAACTCGTCCAGATGTTCCCCCCTCCATATCAGCAGCTGATTCATGATGGCCAGCAACACAACCCACAGCTGACTCTCCATCGCACTTCCACTACCACTTTCACGCCAAAACGCCACCAGGCTCTGGATCTGTGTCATCACCGCTCTCTTGAGCGCAACATACTTCTCAAGAAGGTTCGAATTGTTCACCAGTGCCTTGAGGAGCAACGGCATGGCACCACTCACAAGAGCGCTGTCCGCCATTACTGCGTCATCCACCAGCACGCTCGCAGCCCCAGAGAGCCCTTCGAGCACCTGATTCAAGCGATGCGTCCACAAGCGAACGGTTAGGTTCGTCTTGCGTTTCATCTCCTCCAATTCGTCGAGTGCATTGAGAACATGCGCCTGTAGCAACTCGAACCCAAACGCCAGCTCTGCTTCATTGGGCTCGTGCCATTCCACCGACAGTTTGTTCCACGAAGTGCTGGCCCCCAAATACTGAAACGCCCCACTATCGCGTGAAGTTGCGTCGGCCCACTCCTCAGAAGGCAACGAACGGAAGTCGTGCGTGTAAACACCGAGCAGTCCTACCAGCAGGTTGTGCAGAACAGTGGCGGCTGTTTCTTGCACTTCCTTGTCCTCTTCATTGTTCAGGAAATGTGTTAAAATCACTCGTAGCTCGTCCTGGTACACCAGCAAGACGTGCTCATCCACGCCACCGAAGCGCACCATTCCATCGAGAATGTGCAGATACCAAACTTTCTCGTTTGTCATCAAGCCGGAGACATCGACTGTGGTCCTGGTAGCGCAGAGCTTCTCCAACAAGAGCGGCATGAACTGAGCGATGGCTTGGGAGGGATTTCCTTGCATGCAATTGAAAATCAGCGTCGAGATGACCTCCCCTCCAAAGGATGTGGTGAAGAACGTGTTCGACACGAACGCAACCGTCTTTCGTAGAGCTTGAGCATAGATCTCGGGAGACATTTGGGGGTACACGATGGCCATCAGGTCCAAAACCTGCAACACGATTGCATCTTCAGTTCCATCTTTCTTCGAAGAACTGCCGTCCCTGCTCCGATCACTCGCTCTGGAGCCCGAGCGCGATTGGATGAACTGAAAGCACCGATCTAAGAGCGCCAGCGTCCACTCCTCCAAACTGGGGCCAGCTTCCCACATCTTCTGCTCGGTTTCACTGTCCAGCATGGCCATCTCGGCAAACATGTTGTCCTCCATGTCGGCAAACATCTGGTTCGACAACTCGCCACGCTGTTTTGTCGCCTGGAAATTCGCCTTGGCCGGATCGTTCACTAGCGGAAGCCACGAAAGCAGGTGGAAATACAGTCGCACCGTGGACTGGGTCTTCTTCTCGTCATTGGCGTCGATCCCCGGAAGCGTCAACTTCAATATCGGATCCAAGTACGTCGAGAAGAACAGGCCCGTGCTCCCCGGATGGCGTCCGCACATCAAATGGTACAGGAAGACTGCCATCGATGAGATCGCAGTGGCCGCCAGGTGGGAGTGACTCATGGCCATTGGGTCCAGCGCCTTCAGCATCTCCTGCATAACTGGTGTCGTGCAGCGCACAGGGTCAATGCACATGAGGTTTTTCACCACGTACACGCACTTCGTGGTCACCCCACCGTTCTTTGAGTAGATCCCCAGCAAGCAAATCTCCAATAGCGCATCCACCAGTCCACCACATGAGGCCAGCTTCAAAGCCCTGGCGTCCTCTGCGAGGGCTTTCTCGCGACCAAGCCGCTTCCCAAGCGCGTTGCTCAAGTAGTACACGAAGACTCCAAGTGAATTGGCGGCGTTGGCGACATTCGACGGGTGGAAGAACGACTTCATCATGCTCAAAATCTCCAACACATAACGAGTTGAAGCCGCGTCGCTTCCGTCTTCATTCGCGTTGCGCAAGAGATACACACACAAGCGCATCGCGTGTTGACCGAAACGCTTCGATCCGTTGATTGAGCTGTACACCGATGGCCACAAATTCTTCTTGAACGGCGACCCCAAGTCCGACGGCAGATCCAGGAGGTCTTGCACCTTCGCGAAAAGAAACGGCAGATACTGGCCCCACATAGCCGTGCTAGGATGTCGTTTGGTCACACGAGACATGACCTTCATCCAGTGGCCATCCCACTCTGCACACCGCGATATCAGCGCCCATGTCGCGAACCATTCCGGAAGTAGCTCCTCCACGGCTTCTTCAGCAGACGCCGTGTCTTCAGACACTGGGAACGCAATGAAGGAGGAGAAGAACGCCATCGCACGAAAGCACTCCGTCGTTTTCACGTCCGTGATAGTCGCCGCAAATTTCGTCCACAGTTCCTTCACCAGCGGGACGGCAGAATCAGAGGCGCGGAAGAAGCTCCGCGCCACTTCCCCACACTTGACTGTGCTCGCAGCGAGCTTCGCTAGATAGACCTGCGACGCCTGCTGAATACCCCCGGGGGTGCTAAAGCATACGCGCTCCATGGCGCGCTTCACAATTCGCCACTCGATCACGATTTCCTCCTGTTGCTTCAGGCCTTCGGCGCGTTGGCGCTTCTTCCACTTCTTCAGCAGCAGTTGCAGTGCCTTCACTGCGCGAATCTCCATGTCCACGTCGGCAAACGCACGGCCATCGCGCGCCCACAGAAGGTCAACCAAGAGGCGGATCAGCTGCGCGTGCAGCTCCGTGGGCAGAACGTACTTCAGCTTGTAAAATGTATCCAGATCGCGGAAATGGCGATTCTGCAGCTCTCTCCCTCCCGCTGGCGCATCTCCATCTCGCAGCGGCCGCAAACACGTCAGAGCTTCCTGGGTCGCCAAAACACACACGATTTAATGCTTCTGTCCCTCCAACCTTCGTTCATCCCGTCACAGTACAATAGGCGCAGAAGTGTACCTGGATACGACGCAGCAGGTCGCGGCGCTCGGCCTGGATGCTCTCGGGAGTGATGTAGGACGGCAGCAGGCGATAGTACGGGTGGAGGACGACGGAGTCCGCATCCTCCACCGCGCCAGAGAGCTCGACGCCACTTGAGGTCATGGCGGTTGAATTGAGAATGAAGGGAAGATCTGAATTTGGTCGGGCTCTCACGAAGCGAGAACCTCTCAGGATTTCCGATTACCTCATCGACATTCACTCCGTCGGAATGGGGGTACGGTTACGAATTGGAGAAAGCGAAGCTTTTCGCTTTTATGTGTTTGTATAAACATTGAATCGGTTTTACAGAGATAAAAGCACTGCAACTTTCGTAAACCTTTCAAAACAAATAACCAAAGAACATATTCCAAGCAATTTCACGGCAACAGTGTAGCGCGTGCTGCTCTTCTAACAGCACGCACATCGCCACAACAGCGTGTGACTCGAAGCATGCATCGACCCTTGACAACAGGTTTCGCTGAAACCTCCGCCATCTCCGTGGCCACTTATGCAGTGTAGTCGCCGACCTGTCACCACAAAACCGGCATTCAGCATGGTGCATGCCATATTAAAGGTTCCTCTCTCCCGATCTAACTGACACGTGCTGACTGACTCACGTACCAGGTACAGATCCGTGATTGGTTGGAATGATACGGGGTAGGGGATGTCAACCATTTTGTGGTAGTTCATGGCGAAATGCCGCAAATAAATCTTTCGTTCTTTCCATAATCCAAAACTCGACAGAGCCGCCAACGGTTAGTTTTGGCTGCGACGGCAGATTTTGGTGGCGATTGATTGATTCGCCATGTTTTGGTCTGACACGCCCTGACTCCTTCACTCCTTCACTTTGGAACCGCATTCTTCGCACTTCCTCATTTGGCAATTGAAGAGACGATGGCGTTTTACCCAAGGACGGCGTTGCTGCTCGCGGCGCTCATGCTGCTACTGACACCCGCGGCGGCCGAGAGCGGCATGGAGTCCGTCATGGGGATCGTGAACACCAAGCGGTCGGTGAAGCTGGACCCGAGCGTGCAGCACATCCCGCTGGACCCTGCGCAGACGCATCTGCGCCCGCCGCCGCCGCAGATCCCGAGTTCCTTCGACATCTTCATCGGCCTCTCGGTGTTCCGTGACGGCTACCGCTGCGCCAAGACCATCTTCACGGGGTTGACGCGCGCCAAGTACCCGGAGCGACTGTTCTTCGGCGTGGTGGACCAGGTGAACGAGGGCGACGACAAGTGTCTGGACGAGTTCTGCAAGATGGCGAGTGCCGAGTGGCCCGACATGGGCGCGTGTCCGTACAAAGACCACATCCGGATCGACGAGCGTTCTGCCTCGGAGTCGCGCGGTCCCACGCTGGCGCGTCACCAACAGCAGAAGTTGATCCAACAGGAGGAGTTCTGTCTCCAGCTGGACGGCCACAGCATCTTCACCAACTTGTGGGACGAAACTCTGCTGGCTGAGTGGACCCGCGTGGACAACGAGATGGCTGTGCTGTCCACATACCTGCACCACATCCACAACTTCGTCAAGGAGAACGGCGACAATGCGTTTTCGGGCAGTGTGCCGCATCTGTGCACCACAATGCGTGGGACGAACGGACTCGTGCGCAATGTGGGCGCCAGTATGATCAGCGGCTCCAAGTTCCCACAGTTGGAAGCACTCTGGGGAGCTGGTCTGTCCTTCAACAAGTGTCACGCAGAGCGCCGCGTGCCTGTGGACTCGCACACGCTGTGGATGTTCGACGGCGAGGAGTTCCTGCGCGCCTCCCGTCTCTGGACCAGCGGCTACGACCTGTACTCGCCCAGTGAGCTGGGCTCCGTCATCTTCCACAACTACTCCAAGGTGCCGGCACGCTTCGAGCACATCACGGTGGACCCGCAAGTGAAGAAAGTCGAGAGCGAGATGGCTGCTAACCGCTTCAAGCACTTGGTGGGCAAACCCGTTAAAGGCTACGTGGACACGCACGAGCTGGATACGTACGGCTTCGGCTCCGTGCGCACCTTCCAGCAGTATCTGCAGTTCTCGGGTGTGACCTTCCAGGATGGGGTGAATGACACGGAGTCCTGCGAGCAGCTGCATTGGGTGCCCTACTCAAACGCCACGGAGGTGGAGGCGATCGTGGGCAACGACTGGAAACTGCATCAGACGGCAGGCGCTGACCCCACGCCGCAGCAGCAGGCGCCCTTGGCACAAGACCTCAACGAGCAGCAAGCTGAGGAGGCCGAGCCCACGAAGGCCCAGGCTGTTGTGGATGAGGACCCGAACGCCGATGTAGCGCGACATGCGGCGGACGCTCACGCCGAGAACGGCGCGGACATCGGTGAGGACGAACAGCAGCAGAAGGCGGACGAGGCGAAGGCGCAGCTGCGACAGGCGGCGGTGGCTGGTCGTGTCGCCAAGGGGCCGTCGAGTGCTCCCGTGTGGTTTTTCCTGTTTGTGATCGTGGCTGCTCTCTTCGTGACGCTCTCAAACGACAGCGTGTCGCGAAAGATCCGTCTCAACTTCTGCGCTAGTGCGCCGCATACTCACAACAGCAACGAGTAACGTGGACAGAAGCTCAGTCCGAAAGACCGAAGAGCACGTTGGCGGCGACTCGTTTAGAAAGCCTCGAGCACCAGACACTTCGTGGCTTCGACTCTTTTTTACTGCTTTACTGCGTTTTGTGTACTGCATGTCGTGTCAACGGCGGCTTCTGCTTCCGATTGACACTCTTGATGTATGGGAAACCCCCACAACAAATCCAAAAAGGAACAAGAAAGCCATTCGACACGACTACGCGTTTTTTCCTAGTCCAGCAGCCCAAGCAGTCCCGTAAGCGCGCGCTTGGCATTGCTGTTGAGTTCCCCGCCCTCCAGCTCCTGCACACGCTGCAGCACCACGACGGTGCCATTTTCACGACACCAGTCCTGGTTCTCCTCGTTCGAGAGCACGGCGCTCTCCAGCGCCAGCAGTGCGTTGGTCTGCAGCGCCTCCGTGGCGCCACTGGCGAGATGCTGCACCAGAAGAGCCAGCCCACCGGCCTCCGCCACCAACGCCTGACTAGCCGGATTCAGGTGCACGCCGTGGTGCACGGCCCAAGCAGCGCTACTGTTCATGTCCTCAGCGAATGCCGGTGATAGCAGCAGCACCAATGCCGGCAGCGCGCCGCTCTCTCGCAACAGATCCTGCGCCTCAATGTCGCGCCCAGACAGCATATTGCCAAGCGCAAAAGCTGCGGCGCTGCGCAGCGGTTCGCTGTAGTCGTCAGCCAGCAGCTCACCCACGAGCAGCACGCCGTCTTGTTCGAGGATCTGCCGACGACCCTGCGCGCTACCGGCGATGTTGGCCACACACGTCGCTGCCGCACGCTTGATAGCCTCATGCGGACTCGCCAACACGCTCAATGCCGCACCCACCACATTGCCAGACGAAACCACGTTGGCCGCGATTGGCTCGAGCGCCACATTGCCCAGCGCCAGACACGCCGCAGCCTGCAGTCGCGGATCCGACTGGGTCAGGAACGGGGTCAAGATGCTGGGCGCGCCCAGCCGCACCAGCTCTTGCGCCAATAATGGTTCGGTCGATAGTCGAATGAGCGCCAGGAACGCCGGGACCAGCAGATGCGAGGACGCGATCGTGTCGCTGTCCTGCAAGAACCCCAGCAGCGCGGCCAGCGCGTCGCTGTCGACGAGTTCCAGCGCGCGCCGCTCCTTCGCCTCTTTGTCGACAGCCGGACCCAGATCTAGAGCGTTGATGGCGGCAACGCGGTCCTCAGTGGTCGTCTCCTTGGCCTTCAGCGCCTGCGCCAGATCGAAGACGCTGCTGGACAATGTCGTGTCGGTTGCGAAGCTCCTCGCTGCGATTGGAGGGGTGGAGCGCCAGAGGGGAGGTGCAATAGTGCTACCTAACGCACCAGGTGATTGAGTGCTGCACGGCGCACTCAGTTGCCCCACGTGAAGCCTTGCGCGTGGACCACAGCGACGCAGAGACGCCGTGACGAGCGCCAGTCCGCGCGAGATCAGCATTGCTTGTCACCTGCCAACGATCCAAGGAAATGCACGCTATAAACAGTAAACAGCGTTAACTTAGAGCAACCCTTATCTGCCACAGAGAGCCTCAAATTGATGACCAAAGTACCGGTACTACCGGTGTCACTTTGCAGTGCGAACTTACCAAGCGGGTTACGCCACGTAATTTACGTGTAACTTACCGGCGAAATTGCTTGACGAAAGACTCGCGCCCAAGCAGCAGCAGCACACCAGCAACCATGGGCAAGAACCGACACACGAAGGACCGCTTGTTCATCACGCAGACGGAGCACAAGTACCTCTACGGGGGAAAGAAGCAGGAGATCCGACGCGCTTACAGACGTACGTTCGGATGGTGTCGGTCGCGTCCGCTTTCGCTCATGCGTCGAGTTACTGTGTTGACGTTAGGAGGGGAAACTACATGTAAACTAACCTGCATTGGGATGCGGAATCGCTTTAGGTCTGCCATTCAACTGCTGCGCCATCACTCTCTGTCCCTTCACGGTACGCACTCAGCCGCACCGTCAGCCAGCAATTGTACGTATCGGATCCTGATGTCAATGCTTGTGTTTGTCGCTCGGATGCGCCGCTAGAATCCGGTTTGCACGCGCGAGGGCCACCTGTTCGACCTGGAGGCCGTGGTGCCGTACGTGAAGCAGCACCAGATCGTACGTAAGCTCCTTCCATTACGGACACTCTTCGGTGGAAGTGGACTGCTCGTCTCACTGCTCCTATCTGTGATCTCTGGTGTCCGTAGAACCCCGTGACGGGCAAGCCGCTGGCGCTGAAGGAGCTGATCCAGCTGCACTTCAGCAAGAACTCGCAGGACCAATACTTCTGTCCCGTGACCTACAAAGTCTTCACGGACAACACCAAGATCGCGGCCATCGCGACGACCGGGAACGTCTTTTGCTACGAGGCCATCGAGGAGCTCAACATCAAGCCCAAGAATTGGACGGTGAGAACGAAGCACTGGCTGGGGCCGGGGGTTCGACGCTGAGAATGCCAAGATGCTGATTGTTGTGGGCTCGTTTTGGATGTGTGCGTTACCTTAGGACCTGATCTCCGGCGCCAAGTTTAAGCGCAAAGACATCATCGTGCTGCAGGACCCGCAGGACTTTTCGAACCGCGAGATCGAGAACTTTGAGCATCTGCGACGTGCGAAAGCGAGCGACGACGTATGCAATCTGCCCATTCGATCATGATTAAGTGCCATTTTGCTTGAGATAGGACGTTACACTAACTGAATAGGACGCCGGTGGGATGTGCATGTGGTACTCTCGTGGCTCCAGAACACTCAGACGACGGCTGCAGCGCGCAACATTCGCTCCAATGCCGCGACGGATCGCATCTTGCAGGAGGTACCAGCACTCAGCCTATTGATTTGTTCCCTGTTGTTTGTGGGTTGCAGTGACTTATCGTTCATCTTGTCTTCTACTGCAGCTAGACGCCAAACGAGCAGCGCAGCGCGAGCTGACGGAGAAGATCAAGCATGGAGCTGACGATGTGAGCGAAAAGGACAAGATCGTCGCATCACTGACGCACCGCAAACCTTCCAAGGAAGAAATGGCGGAAGCCAAGAAGGTCGCGGGGACAGGGAAGCTGCAGTACTCGCAGTTCACCGCTGGCGAGTGCTCGAGCTCCTTCACCTCGAGTGTGCGGGCGCCAGTCACGGGTAACGCCGTAGCGATCGCCTCGGAGCAGGAACTGTTGGAGCGGCGGTGGCAAGCGGTGCGGAAGCTGAAGAAGAAGGGACTCGTGCGGCTCAAGACGACTCTGGGCGATATCAATCTGGAGGTGGCGTGCGACTTTGTGCCTCAAACGGCCGACAACTTCATGAGTCTCTGCCAAAGCCAGTACTACGATGGCGTGCTCTTCCATCGAGTTATTCGCGGCTTTATGATGCAGGGAGGAGATCCAACGGGAACGGGTCGTGGTGGCGAATCCATCTGGAAGAAGCCGTTCCGCGACGAAATCGACAGTCGGTTGGTAAGGATTCTTCACTTGCGCTGAGTTGAGGAGACGTTTTGCCTGCAAACTGGCGTCGTTGACTGATTCATCTGGGTTACTGTGTCCTCTGATGATATGTAGTCGCACGATGCGCGAGGTGTGTTGAGCATGGCGAATTCCGGGCCGGGTACGAACAAGTCACAGTTCTTCATCACCTTCAAGGCTTGCCAGCATCTGGACAAGAAGCATGCCGTATTCGGTCGCGTAGTGGGCGGCATGGATGTGCTGGACGCCATCGAGAACGTGGAGGCTGGCGCCGAAGATCGGCCTCTGGAGGAGGTGCGCATTAAGCGCGTGCAAGTGTTCGTGAACCCGTTCCAGGAGTACGAGGCCGCGCAGGAGCAAGGACTAGACGTGGTGCAACTCGCCAAGGAACAGGCCGCGCGAGAGGCGAAGCCCCAAGTGCAGGGCACGGTGCTGAAAGTCGGTGGCAAGTGGGTGGCCTACGACGATCTGGGAGAAGTGGATGTGGCCAACATCCCCACCAGTGAGACATCCAAGGACGAAAGCGTGGGGAAGTACTTGACGAGCAAGCCAGAGGCGGCCAAGAAGAAGCGCTCATTGGAGACGACCATGCCTGCTGCCATCGAAAGCAAGAAGAAAAGCAAGAAACAGGCGGCCGAGGGCTTTGGGAACTTTGCCGGGTGGTAAAACCAGACCGGAGACCTGTCTAAGAATAAGCCAACTGCTTCAATCTCGAAACGGAAACTCAGCAGTCTCATGCCGCGTGGTATTTTAATCGCGGCAGGTACCAGTCAGCCGACAGCGGAAGAGCATAACAGGAGGAGGGACTCACAGGCTTAACACGTTGAGAGCGACGTGGCAAAAGAGGCGATGGACAACTACGTCGTTGATAAAGCCATCGGCGAGGGAACGTACGGCATCGTGTATAAGGCTCAAGAGAAGGTGTGTGCTGCTTGCTGCCTAGCCTGCCAAGGTGGACGTATGTGGACTCGTTGCTTCGATCCAGAGCTCGTTAGTTCTCACCCAGCGGTTCTATTCAATGATCATTTGGGGGCCTGGGAGATGCAGGCGACCGGCGAGTACGTGGCGATCAAGAAGTTCAAAACAGCAGGCGGTACGTTGCTGTATCGTCGTTTGTCGATCCATCTTTCTATCTGAAGTGGCAGTAGCTGATGTCACGGCCAATTGCCGGAGTGTCGTCGCTAGATGAGCAGCTTTCCAAGCGCGAGATCCAAGCGTGCTCCATGCTCAGCCACCCGAACATCGTGTGTTATCGCAACAGCTTCCGCCACGATGGGTTGCTGCATCTTGTCTTTGACTTTGTATGCGAAGGCATGGTGAAGGTGAGTCGCAAGCGCCAAGGAGATTGGTTTGTGCTCCCTCAGTCCGTGCGAATTCTAACCTACGATCACACACGTCCGATACCTGCCAGCTTTTGTCCAGGAACAAGAAAGGTGTTAAGCCAGAACAGGCTCGCAAACTCACCTACCAGCTCTGCCAGGCCCTCGCGTGTTGCCATTCCAACCGCATTATCCATCGAGGTTGCATAGCCCACAGGAAATTGATCAATTGTGCAACTTTGCGCGTGGTTTATGCTGACCCTTCACGTATTTGCCTTGTAGACGTCAAGCCCGACAACATCCTAATCGACGAGAACGGCGACATCAAACTATGTGACTTTGGTGAGAAACTCGCCCGTCGAAGTCAACACCAGTCGTCACGTTATCGCTTCTAACTCAACCTCTCGCTCATTGATACAGGTGTGGCAAGGACGGTCAACTTCGAAGGCGACCCACTCACGGACTACGTAGCTACGCGATGGTACCGGCCGCCCGAGCAAGAACTCCGGTGCGTTTATGCGATTCCTTCTCCACATTTGAGCGAATCTGTGCTCTGCCTCTATGCTTATTGCGCGCTTTTGCTGTCTCAGACTTGAGCGCTACTCCTTCGACGCCGACATCTGGAGTGTTGGCTGCGTCCTGATGGAGCTACTCACGGGCCGTCCGCTCTTCCCAGGCAGCACACAGATCGACCAAATGTAAGAGCACCCTCAGAATTGATTTCAGTCGCAGGGATTTCACCTCCTGTCTGTGCGTTACCCTTTTCGTGTTGCTGGGCGTAGCAACCTCATCCAAGACTACCTGGGACCTCTTCCAGCGGCTCTTCTTCCTCGTATCCCTCGAGGCGCTGCAATCATTCAAGGCGCCTCAAAATCTCTGCAGGACCTGCTTGGAGATCGCCCGCTACCGGACGGCACGCTAGATTTCATCGCCAATACGTTGCAGCTGGAGCCCAAACTGCGTCTGTCTGCAGCGCAATGCCTCGGGCATCCATTTCTGCGTCCGTTGCGTGACGCTGAGCTCAAAGACCGTGAAACGCGACGGCGTGCGCGTCGGTCGAATCGGTTGAACGAGGACGAAGGCATCGAGGAGGACATTCTCGGTGAGCAAGTGCAGTCGCATTACGTCGACTCGAGCTCAAATGAGCACAAAGCGGAGCATAAGGCCGCTGGGGCCGACGACAATGCGTCACCAAACAAGAACGGGCCTCGGACGTTTGACTTTAAGCACTCAGATGATGGCGATACGGATAAAAGCGATGGCAAAATCGCGTCAGCGAAGGCCAAACAGCGACGGCGACGCTTCAACAACCGGAACACCAACTCAGGCAACAACAACATCGAGTACGACAGTGACGACATCCAGGAAGACATCGAGGTGGAGGAGAGTGATTCAAAGGCGAACTCTCCCTCGCGACAGCAATGCACTAGTGGGGACGATGATGAAGGCAAGAGTGGCTGCAAACCACTCCATGCAACTCCTTCCCGATCGAAACACGCCACACGACAGCGCTCGGCCGCTGCTTCTGCAAAACATGATGGAGTAGATGTGGACCCGCTGGAAGGGGACAGTGGCTACGAAGACGACTTTGAGGAGTATCATTACTGAGGAATGACGAGCGAACTTCTCTGTACGAAGCAAAGCACGGAAGACAGTAGAGCGCAAATCAATTATCAAGAGCTTTGCGCTTACGGTGAGTGTGCCCACTACTCTACCGACCAATTACGATAAGCGACTATCTCGAACTGACTGTTGATAGTAGACAGCGTGGGATCTGTAGTTACGCCAGCGCAGCCGGAGACTTGACTTCGACGAAGTCGGGCGACTTGGCCACATTGCCCTTGTGGAACAGCACGTCGATGTCCTCGAGCAAGATGCCCTTCGTCTCCGGGCAGAAGAAGTACACGAACACGAGGCAGATGCAGCACAGACCCGCGAACAGGAAGAAGACGCCGTTGATGTTGAGGGTGGGGAAGAGCTTCACCACCTCCGTCATCACAGCACCCATGGCCCAGTTGGCGGCTGTCGACAACGACACAGCCGACGCACGGACGTTGAGCGGGAAGATCTCAGCAGGGTAGACCCAACAGACCGGACCCCACGAGATGGCGAAGTTGAAGACGAAGAAGGCGGTGCCGAGGCAAATGAACCAGCCGCCCACCGTAGGACACCCGGCATCGTCAGTGTTGCCGTCGCAGATGCACGTAAACAGGATAGCGGCGAAGAGATGGCCGACAATCATACCCACGGCGCCGATCAGCAGCATCTGACGACGACCGTACGAGTCCACCCAGCGCATGGCCGGAATGGTGCTCAGGAAGTTCACGCCCGAAATGAAGAGCGAAGAGTAGATGCCAGCCTTCGTGATATCCTTGAAGATAAGCGCACCGTAGCTCATGATGGGGTTGATGCCCGTCGCCTGCTGCAACACCTGCAGGAGCATGGCCGTAATGAGACGCTTGCGGAGCGACGGATCAATGACGAGGTCCAGAAGTCCCTTCCCTTCGGCCTTTTCCTCTGCGATCTGGTCACCGATAGCTTGAAGTTCGTGACCGACGTTCTCTGTCATACGAAGCTTCTTCAAAACCTTCTCGGCCTCCTCCTTGCCCTTTTGCTGGTACGTCCAACGAGGACTCTCCGGCACGAACCAGATGCCGAGAAGCACGACGATAGGAGGAGCCATGGACACGCCGTTGGTGGTGCGCCAGCCGCGGTTGCGGTCTTCCACAATGATGTTGACCACGTTGGCGAGGAACAACCCGATGACGCATGTCATCTGCATGAAGCCGGACAGCATGCCACGGAGCTCCTTGGGGGCCATCTCCGCACCAAAGAGTGGCAGCGAGAACGACGAGTTGCCAACACCGAAGCCCTGGATGATACGCGCGATGTACATGAGCGTGTGTGCCTGCGACTTGTTGAAGCACACCCAGCAGGTACCGCCGCAGAACAGCACACCGGCCGAGAAAATGGTTGCCCGACGACCGAACTTGTCGGCAATGATGCCTCCCATGAACGCCCCCACGAGACAACCGAGGTTGTAAGCCATGTTGTACCAGACTGTGAACGTCGTCCACTCGCTCGGCAGGTCGGAGGTGGATTTCGTGCAGTCCTCGTACGTGAAGTTGTGCCAGCCCACGCAGTAGTCGTCCAGGAACGAGTCCATGATGAGCACTCCGGATGTGACGCCTTGATCATAGCCGAAGAAGATGCCTCCGAGCGAAGCGAAGATGCACACGATGATGGCGTAGGTGCGCTTGCCCTCCGTCGGCGTGTCGTCGATCTCGTGCGTGTTGTTCACAATCACTCCAGCCGCCATGGTCGCTCTGTTGGTTCCGCGAAGACGAGAAGCCCGAGACGATGTGAAGAAGCTTGACTGTTGGTGGCTACTTCCGTAGTAGGGAGGAAATTGCAGAATGAACAAACTTGTTTCGCAGACCTGCGTTCGATTATTGGTTTGGTTGATGCGGTTTTACTTGTTGCTTGGTATGACTGTTGGTGTGTCAAACAGGAGTGACCCCTGGCACAGATTATTCTTGCACCATGGTGTGTTACGATACCGCGTCACCACCGGGTAACATGATGAGAGTCAAGATAGTGAGGGCTCACCGGCTCACCGTAACTCGCGAGGTGAGCCGTTTCGGTGATTGGAGAGAAGATGAGTGAGCGCGGCAGGTTGAAGTTCGCGAAGTTCAGCATGAAATGATTCACCGTCATACATGATATTTTTGCCCAATATCACGCAGGCTTTTCAGCATATCAAAAATTAAATTCATTTTCCGAGAGTTATTTACGTGAAATGGCACTGCTTCCGTAGGTATATTATGAGCACAGTAGTGAATTCTATTTAAAAAAGAGAAAGACTATGATACAATATAAAATGCGACCATCTACTCAATATATCGGGTAAGGAAGGTTTTTTTAAAAGCTGTGCGACGATGTTCCGTTGTTCAATTTCACGACAGCTCCCCGAACAACTTGATTCATTTGCTGCACGAGAACAGCCATGATCTCGCACGCCTCCGCGGATGCTGCCCATTTGTTACTGTACCTGCAAGTGAGCTCACGCAGATCATTGTCAGTCTTAAAGGCCCGCATTTGGAGTTGGCTATAATTGCGTTTTCAAAGCTATTTCTGCTTCATTTTAAACCATGTCCCCTCAAGTTGAAGCTAGGCAGTGATTCCTGGCGCGACAAGGCTAACCCGTATGGCCCGGCATAATGCATTGTATCAATGTCGGTTATTGGCGCAAGGCGTGCCTTAGATAATACTCTACCGGCAGCAGACGCACCCTCCAACGATCGCGATCCTATACGGTCGTTCCTTTGGCAAAAGGATGCCGGCGGTACACGGCAATCACAGTGTAGGTACCACATACAGGCATACACGTTTTTGCATCCCACCAGTATTTAAATGAAAAATTAAAATCTCACGTGTTTTTACATTTTCAAGGGTGCAATATTTCTTTGAGACGGAGCTTGGCCGTATCGGTACCATACCGTATTTGATGGCCTGGCTCAAGTTAAGCTTTTGACAGTCGAAACTTCAGAATACATGAACTTCCCGTACAAACTCGGCCATCCTCCTACCCTTTGACCGAGTTCCACTATCTAGAAAATAAAGGCAAGCATCACATGGCTTTTGGATGGAATTACCTTTTTGAAATGGCACCCCATCCGGAGTAATGGACTCACACAAAAGTTTTGCTCTCGCGGCATACGTCAATAGCTGTTCACGCAGCAATACGGTATGGCGGTGCGTTTAAGATTCTTTACCACGGACACATTTTGTCCTGCCACGATAATCCAAACGCAATCGCCTTTGTGGAAACCATCGCTTGGGCCCTTCGTACTGCGAGACTGTAGCACGTGGAGGCCATAAATATGAACTCGACGCGTTACGCTAGGGATGGTTGACGGTTGAAGTTGCAAGTGCAATTCCTCTATTGTGGTGATGTGCCATCCTCCCAACTTGATTTATTCATTAGAGAGCGGTCACTGCAATGTTCATCGTGCGCGGTGGACCCCCACGTTTCCCCCAGAATGCGCACTGTATTAGACGGTGACCGCTGTAATTTGTGTCAGTTTGTTGAAACGATAACACAGCGACACGCAAGGAAGAAATTAAATGTGGATCAAAACTCTACATGAAGTTGGATGTGAGACTGTACATGTTCTGTACATGCACTTCAGAACTGAAGTAATACTGTCGAAAACACTCACACAAGTGAAGAGAAGGAGTCCTACTCTCCAACTTGAAGATGCCATTCCGATCATCAGGTCTGGGTGACCGCGCCATCAGCGAATAGTGGATAGCACGTCCCAATGCAAGTGCCCTCCAGAAATATCGTTCTTCGAAGCAATGCATGTAGAACCAACGGGAGTCTTCGCGACCCGGGATCTCTTTCTGCATGTGGTGCCTTTGAAAACCAAGATCGCCAGCAAAATCAAATCCGCCATGGACGCTTATCCGGATACAGTGCCACCACCGATACATCAATTCATCAGCACACATATTAATATTGGATTTTATACATGCACACGATGACTGACCGACCGCATTGAAGTTTGTGCGTTCAAAAATACATGAACCGAGGAGAAGTTCCCATTTTCAGATGTCGAAGGCTATGGTTGTTCGGATCCATTTACTGTGGTAACGTTTTCGGGCGTAATTTGTAACTCTTATGATGTTTTCGAGGGAATCAATTGTGTAGGGTGCCGAGTTTCTCAGACACATGTGTTAAACACTGAGAATGTTGGCGGACCGAACATTTGTCGCTCCCTGGTGAACGGATGGCTGACACGTTGAAGTCATTCCCACCAGCTCACTCATTTTTTTCTTTGAACTCCTGCTGATGTGCGAAACCTTCACAAGATCTGTTGTCGAACGCTATTTGCACTCAATCCGTAGCTTATGGACAGCTCAAAAGCAGACAAAAGAAATAATGCACTTGTGATCCGATCTGGATATCGTAAGACTACAGATATAGCATATAATTGTTGCGGTTTAGAACTTATGCACACGAACAAGGAAACTTGGGGGACTGCGCCATTAACAATTCACCGTTTGTGTGGATTGGGCCCTCTTAGCAACCCGACGAGTGAGTAGGTAAAACATATTGTTTTATAGTACCGGTGCAATATTATCATTTGCTTAAAATATGAGGTTATTTTCTTGTGTTCATTAACCGCTACTTAAGTAAATACATGCACATCAGCAATAACCTCGTATTCATGCATTTAAGATCGGCGGTAGCGATTCGGTTGGGTTCAAAAACGTTGGCGGGCAACCATCTTCGTATATGGGAGATACTAAGGTCGCAGCTCCGAAGAAGCTCCGATGCTTTTTGACGCGGCCGCAGAGCGCGTTGGAGCAACGGATTTTCTTTAAGCTGGAACATAATTAAATATAACTAGACGAGCGCAAGGAACTCGGCGGAGCTGCTTATCCTGCCGTTGAAATTGGACGCGCTCGCCCAGTCCAGTTGCTTGCGGCTCTCCGCCCGTAGCAGCCTCGTGGAGCTACGGCGCCATGGCTGAGCGGCTCAAGAAGCTGCCACCCCACCTCATACAGGCAACGCCGGATCCGGACACGCCGCGAGCGGCTGGCGCTGGCCGGCAACCTCGATCGACAGCCTCTTCAACACTCTGATGCCTGAGATGTCGCTGCTGTCGACTTCGCCGTCGACGCGTCGCCTCCCCTCAACACTTGAAGACCGTGTATGAGCCCCTGATGCGGCAACATAGCGCATCGACGAGGGACGGACACACACGCTTTGCCATCATGTGACTTCCATCGCTGCTGTTCCGCATGGTGCTGTCTGCGTTCGTGTGTTTCTCCTCGCTGCCCGGCTGCCGGGCATTGCCCGACAGTTCGTCCGAGGTGTTGATGGCTCCGTTACGATATTGCGTGACAGTGGGACACTTGATTGGCTGCGGTGATCTCTTCCACCTTTCATATTTTGAACCAATCAAGTCGCGTTACTTATTATATTAGCGAATCATGTATCATTATTGCGTTATAACTAGGATTTTGTGTCGCTTGTCATAGCGAGACCACAACAGACATGAACGTGATCCTGTCGCGAGTGGGAATGACCGACGCGGAGCTGCGCCAACACTGCGTGACCGTGGTGCAGGACGAGCTACAGCAGGCGGAGACGCGCGTGCAGGATGTGGTGGTGGCGCTCGAACGTGTGCTGAGTGTGGTGCGAGCGGCTCGAGAGTTGCACAAGTCGTTCGTGATGGACGCGACACCGCAGGTTGGCGCGTCATTCACGAAGCTGGGGAAGTCGTGCAATCAGATTGGCCCGCTATTGCGGCAATTGCACCACGACATGAGCTCTCCTGTTATGGCGCCTTCGGAGAGCACGACGACGGGAAGCTCGGATTCTGCCGTCTCCACTATCGCCGACAACAAGGAGGCGGCGCGTTTGGTAC
Source organism: Nothophytophthora sp. Chile5 (assembly GCA_001712635.2). NCBI lineage: Eukaryota > Oomycota > Peronosporomycetes > Peronosporales > Peronosporaceae > Nothophytophthora > Nothophytophthora sp. Chile5. Next base: position 10,276 of record MBAC02002506.1, on the reverse strand, counting down.
CGCTTTCGCCATCATCTTCATCCTCTACATCTAGCGAATTCCACCCATCATCGGATGAGAACGACGATGACGAACCAGAGGTGGTTGGAGTTGCTCCACCCACTGGCAGCAGGAAGCGCAAGGCAGCAACGGTCGACCTGTCCACGTCGCCAACGCCAACTACGAGGGTGAAGACTCCGGTGGAGGAGACCCGCTCCATTCGCAGTCAGATTTCGACGGCTCTGAAGACAATTAAGGAGACGTCTACTGAGAGCTACAGCGTGACGGCGTACAAGGAGAATGCGAGTCTTGTGAAGCAAGCACGCGCAGCTGAGTATTTCCATGGGTGGCGGCCGCGAGATGACCCCACATTCGCCAATCTCCTAGACGAGATGGAGATCCGTCTGCGCACCTTTAAGGACAGCCTTGCACAGGATCAACGGCGCAAGGTCATTCGCGGATGGTTCGCCGAACTGACAGGAGCTTCCTTCACCCCCACTCTGGATCTCGCGTCATGGCCGCCCAAACTGGAAGCGGAACTGCACTCTTCTCGATCCATAGGGTTCCGAGATGCCAAGGAATTCCACGAAGCTAGCAGACCTGCGAGCAAACTTTGGGACAAGATGCGCGTTGACACCACGAGCAAGTGCAAGAGGAAGGAAACCTTCTTTCTGCCGCTGCTCAAGACAGCGTTAACGTACTTTGCAGCGCTGGTGGCGACTACAAAGCAGGGTGTTATCCGACAAAACGAACTGGGGCAGTGTAACCATAGCCTCCGGTGTTTGGCGGAGCTGGCTCGCTCCAATCAAACTGCAGTCACACGTGCGGAGTGTATGCAACTCGAAGAGCTGCTGTATCTAATTCGGCGAGTGATGTACATGTTTCCGGCTTTCCACAAAAGTGGGGGGAAGTAAGTGCACTCTGCACTCCCGATGCGTTGCCCCCGATTGCTGTATTTTAACTCCCATTTTGTTTGTTTGGTGTTCATACAGGTTAGCCGGTGGACTTCTGCGGCTGTTCCCGTCGTCCGCGAGGCCACGATTTATCCATCCCAAAGACACGAAGAACATGCGAATGTCTACAATCACTTCGTGAACATTGTCAAGGATTTGACAGTGCGGGCAATATAGGGCTGGGTACATGTAGCATTCAGCTCTTCGGGCCTTCGTGGGCATCCGTTCAACTGTTCAACTTGGCACTTTCAGACACCGAGTGTGTTCCTCCTTTAAGAATCCTTCAAGGAAAGACGACATATTTTCCTGTGTTGTTTCCAGGAAAAAAGCCCGCCAACTTCGCGAAACCCAAAGGAGTAGCAAAAGAGAATGGACGACATCCTGCCGCGCGCGGGCGTCGACAGTGCCCAGCAACGAGCGCCGAGTCTGGGGGCGCTACAGGAAGAGAAGAAAAAGACGGAGATGAAGCTCGAGGAGGCGCTGGCGGCGCTGAAGCACGTGCAGGGGATGGCGCGCGTTGCTCGAAACCTCCACAAGTCGCTGGTTGCTTTCGTGGACTTAAAACCGGAAGTGGCGACGTCAATCGCGCGAACCACGGCATCTAGCAATCAGATCAGTCCGGTGCAGAAGATTCGCAGCGATGAGAGCAGCTCCTCCGCTTCGACTTCGCGGGAATCGTCTGCGTTTCCCTAGGGAAACCGGGAACGAAGGGCGCGCGAGCGCCACAACCCAGCCACTGAACCAGCCCAAAAGTCGTACGAGTTTGGTGAACATCTTTCGTACGCCCTGGTCGCACTTGGCCTGCGCCTGCACCTTCGTCTTCGTCCGTAGGTGAGGATGAAGATGATAATTTCGACTATGGGATATCGGACGACAGCAGTTTAGAGGAATGGCAAAGAAGCCAGAAGCGCCAGGGAATTGGGTTTTCGAGGCGCGGGTGACGTCTCAAGTTGCAGCCGGAAGCAAAATACTTTTAACATCTCGGGACGTGGAGGTGAGTTTCAACAAGATCGCGATGATGGCGAGGATGCACCACTTCGGGGTACTGCAGACGGCCCTATTTGACCGACCAGCGAAGTGGTTGATGTCACGGGCCTCACGCCAAATAGAGAACAACGACGAATGTCACTCTAGCTGACCCAATAATTGCATTTCACCAAATGCGTTATATTTGCATGTAGAAGGCTCAACCAACGAAGGTTTCTGAGCGGCATCAACTTTTCTGCAGTGGCAAGAAGCGAAGATACCTGACATGTTGCTTTACGATTAAGCGCCGTGGACGGCTGTGTAGTTGTAGTACACCTGATTCTCGTATTCGGCACTGCAGTACGGGAACTCCGTGTCCGAGTCGACGGGCGCAAACAGCGTTTTGCCCGACGTGTATGTCACGTAGCACCCCAATAAGGTGCACACCACCACGACCACGAGAGCCGGGATCTTCTCCCAGATGGGGATCTCGTGCCACAGCTTCTTGAGCAAGAAGCAAATGGGCAGGATGATGCTGATGAGAGAGGTGCAGGACGCGCCCACAAAGTCCACGAAGTCCGAGAAGTGATCCTTCAGCACAACAGACAGGACCACCAGCACCACGATGATGGCGATCCGAAGGAGAATGTACTTGATCGTGTTCGCACCACGGTACTCGGCGGATTCCGCCTCGATATCATCGTAGTATGGGTTCTCAGCATCGGCATTCGAGATGTAGGACATCTTCGAGGACCGGCGATCTTCGTTGGCCGCTTCTTTGGCGGGTGTGGAAGCAGCAGCGTAGGCGAGGGCGCTCTCAATATCTTCCTCTTTCTTCTGGTGCATCTTGAGGACCCAGCGTTCAGCAAGGTAGAACGCCGGGTTCAAGAGCACGGAGAAGGCGATCGTGATGTGCAGCTGCATGAAGATGTAGGCCATGACCACGGCGCCCCAGTCCGAAGCGAAGCCGAGCGTGGTGAGACCGGTGACCGCGTCGGGGTAGATGGAGAACAGCAAGTTGCCCGTGATCTGGCAGCCCACCGCAGAGTAGGCCGTACTGGCTAGCACCAGGAAGAGACACGAGATGAGCGTCATCGTGAAGAACACGACGCGAGGCATGCGCGTCGGCTCGCTGTGCTGGCGCTGGAGGGCCGGGATGACGACGCCGGCGTTGTAGGCGAGCGACAGGTTGCCAAACATCCCCGCCACTTGCTCGAATGAAAGGTCAGGCGACGGCACAGACGGGTGGCCACGCATTCCATGAATGACGACGCCGACACCAATGATATCGGCGATAATGGTGCCAGCACAGCCGGCAAACGCCGCTCCAGCTCCTTCTTTGAGTGTTGGGATGAGGCACACGGGTAGTGTGGTGGAATCTTGGTGTCAAGCCAGATCCCGCCGTTACTGTGGCGAACCCAGAGGCTGCCAGACGGAGCCAGACCTCGGATGTCCATATCCAGATCTGGTGCCTGACGGCGACAGACCCGTTGTTTGTTGCCACGACGTGCCTGACCTGGTGCAACCAGATCAGCATGTTTCAACCCAGATACTGATGGCAGTTGCCAGAAGATCTGGATCACAGGAACGGTAGTGTTGGATGCATATCCCTGTGATGTTGGTTCGACTGCATATCCTTTCCTTTCTCTTGCTGCTATCAGCAAGAGGACTGCATACCCTTGGGAAGGATGGCTAGCGATCGAGCTGGTCATTCTCTCTCACTTCTTCTTTTCCTTTCGACCTGCCTTGACCAACGCAGTCGATCGAATACATTTGGCTACCGTTCCGTGCAGCTTCGCCAGCTGCATCGCCGAGTGTTACCGTTCCGTCCTCCAAGAACCCGGGAAGGCACCACAGGTAGACACATGAGTGCCATGAAGATGATCCAATAGGTGTCGCTGAAGGCTCCAGCGAAGAGACCATCCAGGAGAGACCCGCCCAGCACGAGGAACACGCACGGCACGAGCAGACACGAGGCCATCTGGGAGATGACTGCGAGCCAGCAGCCCCACGGGCCCATGCACCACTCGCCCAGGTCACTATAGGTCTTCACGGACTTGGGCGCGCGCAGCATCACGCGGCAAATGGCCACGGACGCGTAGACGTTGGCGAAAGCCATGAAAGCCATGGCCACCACAGCCAGCACGGGGCCGGCGCGCGAGAAGTTGCCAGGCATACCAAGCGTTCCAATACCGTAGACACAGCAGAAGATGTTCAAGGCCATCTTCAGATCCTCCATCGTCATGAACTTCTTGCCGCAACCCATGGCTGTCTGAAGCGAGAGGTGGGCGCGAGGAAGGCGAAGTTTGATGGCGAGTACTGCAGGTCTTGAGGGGGAGGAAGCGATTCCGAGAGTGAAAACCAATTGGCGGGTCTTTCATGAACAGCGGCGACAATAAAACCGGAAGTCGTTGCAAAGGGGAACAACCACAGAGGAGCTCCAATGGTGTTGACCACCGTTGATACAAGTCGTGTTTCGTGCGGCCCTGCCAATCCTTTTGCTGTGGGGTCATTGCACTGGCAGCTGACTGTGACATACATGGAGAGATACGGACGAGGATGCGCATCGAAAACATCCTACCGCCTGAAGATGTACCCCGCCATTTTGATTCATCCAATCGCCAGACACATCTAATCCCCACGAAGGATGCGCTCACTGTTCCGGTGCCGGCACAATGCCATGCATCCGTTGACAGGTTTGGCCAAACGTTGGTTGTGGACGAGTGTACACGAAGTTGAGTCCGCGCCCGGAGTACATGGTTAATGTATTGAACTTTGCGATGGGAATGTTGAAGTGAGAGGGCTCGAACGATGGGATAGCGTCAGAACACCAATATTGTCCCCCGATAAGTGTTACGCGAGCTACTTAGTCAGCACGGAGCATTGCAGCCGAATGTTTGGTCCTTTGAACAACCCATTCGGTACGCACGTTGACAACATGTACACCATCTTGCATAAAGGAGACTCCGATATGCAATCGAAGCGCTTGGCATGGCTGTGAGCATTGAATTGAGTGCGCGTGGCCTTTGACTTGTTGGGTGGCGCTCCTTGATGCAGTCCGTATCGAACGCCAAGGGGAAGAGCAAGTCGGGGAGATACGGTTTCTGGTTCTGGGCTGGCTGAGCACGAGTTGAAGGCGTGCCTCTCAGATTGTGAACGAGGACATCCAATCTTTTTGATTGAAGCAGTAAATGGCAACTTTGGCCAATCGCGTCGCCATGATCTCAGTTTCGTCTAATCAATTAGATTACGTAGCCCATCCCCTCTTGATATCGGTGTCGGTTTTTTAGATTGGGCAGTGGGCAAGGTATCAGTGGATAGCACGGACGCTCTTATAGGTGACTGTGCATTTTGACATTAGGCATTCTAGACGAGGCCTGACTCGACCTGGCGAACAGCAACTTCCGACTGAACAAGACGATGGATGCACAGCTGGGTCTTGTTCGCGAGCAGTGTGCCACCGCGTGCTCCGACGGTTTGTTGGAGATTGCGTACTGCATCAATAAGTTGCCAGACACACGCGCAAAAAGCGCTACTGCATTGAGTGGTACGCGGCAATTTTCACGCCCGCGCACACCCGCCGTCGCTGGCGCTCGTGTTCCAGTATACTCCCGACACCTTGCAGCCTTAGTGATGTTGAAGTGTGACGCCTCACGACCCGAAGTGTGGTTGCACACGCAGTTGTGACCACCTCTTGCTTCTCTCTTCGATGGCGGAGACGGATTCAGTGGATTTGCTGATCGGTTGAGGAGAACCGAGGGCGAGGCAATTAACGCGCCGCTCTCGCTGCAACGTCGTTCTGCACCGGGGAACGACCTGGCTCTCTGCATGCTCAGCCTTTTCCATCCCGTCTTCGTCATTCGTTGACGCCCACTTGAGCATGTGCCTGTGGCCTCTCTCGTGGCGGCACATCGATCGACATGTCCCACCGAAAGCGGTATCCGCGTGGTAGGAACAAGTTGGCACTCTGGACGAGACTTGGATACTCAGAGAAGAGCGTGCTCACACGCTGCATGACGTCAGGAATGTCGATGGTCTGCGCTTCAAACGCGTTCATAACATCCAGGAACTGGTTGTGGATCTCTGGTTGAGTGGTGAACTCCCCAAAATGCCCTTGAAAATTGCCCGAAGTTCATCCATATCGTCAGCAGATAGTTCCTGGCGTTGTACGCCTCCAGTACTGCGTTGTGGTCAACCTGGCCCATTTCGCTCGACTCCGCGCTGCCATCCTCATTGGTCTGTGGCTGCTGCATGCCACTAGCGGAGAGCAGGACTGGGGCCATAACCGATTGTGATAGTTCGGGGTTATCAGGAGATGCGGTCTGCGCAGCCCCCTGGCAGTTATGGATGGCGAGCAGGTCCGCATCAGCTCCGTCCACCCAGGTCGCAGGATCATGTGTATCATGCCACTTCTCCCCTGTAGACTCGTCACTCACCCCTTGTTGGGGTTTCTGCGCGTCTTCAAAGTTAGGCAGCTCCGTGTCTGCGAAGACAGGGGACGATGGGCCAAACGCGTTATCCTCTGAAGGCGAAGATACAGTCGAAGATACAGGCGGCACGGGATGCTTTTCAGTGGCTATCTCAAGCTCCCGAATACCGCGATGACACCCCCGAGAATCATTTTCCAGAGCACCCGCAGTGTCAACTGCTAGATCTGGAGACTCGGAGGGTTCAGGGTCTTGCGTAGGGTCAATTGCCTGGTGGTCCTGGCTGGAAAGGGCTTCCTCATCTTCACCAATATGTGTTCTCCATCCTGAATCAGCGGTGATTCTGCGCTTTTTACTCCGAGGCTGCTCTTCATCAATCGATGGTTCCCATTCGCGGCAGTCCGATGAGGACAGAGCAACAAGTGGAGCGAGAGGCAGGAAGTGGGCATCACACTCCAGTCGTGGGCTGGTTGCGGCAGTGGCACAGCATGGAGACCGCTTCTCCATGGCGACCTCACTGTTTTCGTGGGCGGAAACCCAATTCTGCGCAGACTCGCCGGCAGCTCTGGGCGGCCCAGATAGTGCGTCCACCCGCTCAACGTTTCCCTCAGACTCTCGTCTTCGTCTTCCGTAGACGACGAAGATGCAGCATATGTCGCTTTAACAGTGGTGCCGAGAGTGCTAATCTCACGATGCAACTTTTTCACGAGGGGACCGATCTCATTGCTGGAACCAACGATTGCGCCAAAGCAAGTGACCAATCGCGGCGCGGCGTCTCCAAGCGCCATGGACAACTGAGAAAGACCCCGCGTCTCGTGCACGACCTCCAGCAGGCATTTCAGCTCCCTCATGGCGTCGCGCGGCTGTACGGACACTCGGAGCATCGCATCGTGCAGTTCATCTACGCAGAGCGCTCGGCGCGGCAGACCTTCCAGACCTGCGGGCAACGCAGTCACATCCATCGCTGTTCTGCCAGAAATTATAATTTCTAGCCAATCATACTTCTGGAATTGAAAATACTATTTGCATTTTGAACAATAGTACATGTTACTATGTTCATTTTCAAAACTGTATTATTCCAGTCAATACTTTCGATACATATCGTATTTGTGCGCTATGAAAATAGTAAAAGAAAGTACTAAGTCCCCCAAAGCTCACCGGAATTTTGACGTCCGAAGGAAAAGAACGCGACGATGGACGCCATCCTGGCCCGCGTAGGCGTGAGCGAGGCTCAGCTACGGCTCCATTGCTTGAGTGCCGTGCAAGACGAGATGGAAGAGGCGGAAGCGCGACTGCAGGCCGCGTTGGCGGCGCTCAAGCGCGTGCTGGAGGTGGTGCATGCGTCGCAGGAGTTGCACAAATCGCCCGTGGCACTCGTGGACGCGTCACCGCTCGTGGCCGCTTTACTCACGCAGCTTGTTAGTTCCAGCAACGAGATTGGACCTCTCGTGAGGAAGCTGCATCGAGAAGTGAGTTCTTCCGCTGCGGCTGTGACTGGCGATCCCTCGTTGTCGTCGACGGAAGATGAGGAGGAGCCCGAGGAGCTGCCGGTAGAGCTGGACGCAGCCGACCATTGGATGGAGAGTGAGCAGCAGGAGGCAGCGGTGGCTGATGCTTTGCCGTCCTCTCCAAGACAGACTGTGAAACCCGAATCTTCTCTGCCTGCTGGGGTTTCGGAGACTCCCGTTCTTCCAGCGAGCCCCGCCAGTGCTGGTGCCAATCGTGACGACAACGAAGCTAACGTAGCAGATCGCCCAGTCTCATCACCACCTCAAAACCTGCCGACTAGGACTAGTGCCATCGAAGAGTCTTCATCCACATCGGACGCCATTATTGAAACTTCGGCGGCCAGATCGACGATCGAGAAAGACGTAACGAGCAGCAGTCTAGTACTGCCACCGAGTAGATGGGGACGCAAACGCAAGGCACCCGATCGCTACCTGACTCCGTTGCTAACACCTGAAATGAAGAAGCCGTCGCCGAGGGATCTACTGACCAAAACGCTGGCGCTCACTCCTAACGGCAGACTGGGGGAAGCTGTTCGTCCCTGTCTGGTTGCGGCAAAGGAGGGACACATTGACAGTCTCGTTTGTAGAATGCGCGACACTTGTCGTACTCTGGTGAACGCCCACAATCATGGGGACAGTGTGGAGCCTTACATGGATGACGTGCGGCTCGTGTTGACTGTCGCCGTGCCTGGAATTGCTAATAGTGGGCTGGGCTGGGAGCGAGCGGAGCTCAACTCCTTGCTGATGCTTGTCCAGCAACTGCCAAGACAATTCTCCGAGACAACCAAGCTGCGGAGATTCATCGCAGCCACGTACCAGACCCCAGCGGACGAGACCGGTGTGATTCGAGAGCATCTGGGGGTGATGTTGGTTGAGGTCCGGGGATGGTGCCGCGGCGACAAGTACTCCGTCAGCATGTTCGAAGAGCCTGCAATTTGTGAAGGACATGATGGAAGCCTTATCCTACGAAGGTTACGAGCCTCATCGGGACAAGACGATTGCGGAGCTTCTCTTCCTCCTAGAGTGTTGCTTGGGAGCATTCATGACCGGCTGGTCGCAGGACCGACGCTATGACACAATCCGGGCGCTACTCTCCAAAATGAAAAGCGGCGAGCGAAGGGGGATCAACACGGGGCACAATGAAAACCGGGAGCATGCGCAGGGCACAACGGAATCCGGAAACGTGACTCCATTGGATATGCGTGCCGAGAAGATCGCGTCCATCGCGAAACTGCTAGAGGAAAGGAGGGAAGTGGATCTGATTGGGTCGGTTGAAGACGTGGTGCATCCGAGTCTGATCGCAGCCCGCAATTTTGGGCGACTGCATGCTGAGACGGAGGCATAAATGTTTCTTCCGTTTCTTTTCTGCAGAACGTTGGCGGCCTGCCAAATGCTGGTGACGATGCAACACCGCAATAACCTGGAGCGCGTCAAGCCTTTCTTGGGGAACATGGAGCTGGTTGTGTCTGTTTTAGTACCCGCACTTGCCAAGTACCCGGTCCAATTTGGGCGAGCGGAGCTCCGCTCGCTGCTGACAACCCTTCAGCAATTTCCAGCGCACTTTCCTGAGGCTACCCAGCTCCAGAGACTCATCGCCAAAAGGTTCAAGACCCCAGCGAAGCAGACTGGTGTCATTCAAGAGCGTCTGAAGGTGACGTTGGCGGAGGTGAGTGGCTGGAACCGCGGCCGCAAGTACTCTGCCGCGGTATTCGACGAGTGCCTACAATTTGTGAAGGAGACGCTAGAAGCCCACTCCTACGAGGGCTACGAACCCCAGTGGGACCAGACCATTGCGGAGCTGTTATTCCGCATGGGAAGCTGCCTGGGTGCGTTCGAGGCCGGCTGTGCTCAGGACCAACGTTTTGACACCATTCGGGCGTTGCTGTCCAAAATGAGAAGCCTTGAACGGCACCACCGTTCAGTTTAGCGCTCGTCTGAACAAACGCGCGAGCATCTGGACCGCTCTGATATCAAGAAGGAGCAGAAAACCGTGCTTCGACGCGGTGGTGGGACTTTTTAAATGGTCATCTCGACAGGCAGAAGCGCCTTCATTTGAGTGTGTATGTAATGCTGCTATCGGTGAGCTCAAAGCGTGTAGGAACTTACAGTAGTGCTTGCGTGGGGAAAACATGATTGCCTTGGATGTGGCGTTCGTCAATTGACGGTGGTGAAGGCAAACCTTAGAATGAGCACGAGGCGACTCGTTTCAAATATGCATTTTGTTATGAGAGTTCGGGAAAGCTTAGCAGTTTTGGTGCAGGAAAATGCCCAATACGCGTCAACTGAAACTTTCAGTGTGTGTTGTCGTCCAGTACAGCCCAGTCGTTGTTGTGCGAGGTTGTCGTGTTCACGATCTCGCCCTTCTCTGGATCCGGGTGCTCCGGCTGCACCTCCAGCTTGTCTTTCTTCGTGATGGTCAAGAAGACCACCAATACGGCGATGA
>MBAC02002488.1:0-20457 GCA_001712635.2 Nothophytophthora sp. Chile5 | reverse complement strand
CCGTACGGCTCCTACTGCGGCGTCGTTGCGTCTGGCGTCTACGGTTGCAAGACTCACGACGCCCCCACCGATGCTCCGGTGACCGAGCAACCCACCGCCACTGATGCAGCCACCGACGCTCCGACGGTGACCGAGCAACCCACCGCCACTGATGCGGCCACCGACGCTCCGACGGAGTTACCTGCTGCAACTGATGCAGCCACGGATGTCCCAACCGTGCTGCCTATCACACCGGCTCCATCCACCAGTGTCGCCGACTCCAACTGCTCGGCGGAAAACGTTCAGGTGAGTGTCCAAGGTGTCGACGGCTCCTTCTGCGTCCTCGAGCCGGTCTGTGTAGATGAGATCTCTACCGGCAGCTGCCCCGGATCTCAGGTCGGGCTGCTGTACGGCTCGTACTGCGCCCAGATCGAGACGGGCGTCTACGGCTGCAAGCCGTACACTAACGTCGACCAGCCGACTCAGGTGACGTACAGCGCCCCCTTGAACTGCACGGACAGCCCCGCAGGCGACACGCCGGTGAGCGTCGTGAGTGCCACGCAAAGCTATTGCGCCAACGGCCCCGTGTGCGCCGGCTCCATCTTCGGCAACTGCCCCAAGATCCAGGAGGGGCTGCTGCAGGACTCGGAGTGTATGCTTATCGACACTGGTGTGTACGGCTGCGTGTTCATGGCCAGCACCTAAGTCACGTCTGCAACGCATCTATAAGCCACGTAGGGCCTCAAAACCTGCTTGGCACGAGCACTGGCACCACACCAAAACCATAAATACACCACACAGCTTTCGCTTCCTCTCGTCTCTCTCTGTCACTGAGTGACAAGCCGTTAGCACGTCCTCGATGCCTCAAATGCTGCAAAACGATAGCACAGTAAGCTCACAACCTCCAATCACAATGCCTGGCGCACCACCGAGTGCGGTACTACGAGAGAGCGGGGCCAAAACGAAGTGTTCTTGATCAACGAGGCTCTGCCCTCTCAGGCGCATATTTGAGCGCGCTACTCGGCTTTACGTCGAGACGCCTGCAATAATTGAGACAAAAGACTAACAAAATCGAGCGCGTGTCCTATTTAATAACCTCCCAACCACACAAGCGCCTTCATCCACCAAGGTAAGGAGAAGCAGCAGAGACAACACATACCCGCTGTGCTGTTGGCTGCTGTTGGCTGTTGGTTCTGCCGCTCGTGCCTCTTGTGTGGGCTGGTCCTTTCCACGCGCTCCCTGTCTGCCTGTCTGTCTTCCTAACTGGAGATGCCCACCACGCCGTAGGCCTTGATGGCGCCGGCGTTGCCGTTCTGCAGCGACAGCTCGTGGCCGCCCTTGCCCAGGTCGTCCTCGCCCTCGTGCACCACGATGGAGCGCCCGATGATCGAGTGTGGGCCGATGAGCTTCACCAGCTTGTCCTCAATGTGCACCTTCACGCTGCTGTCCTCCGCCGTCACCTCCACGTTGCCCAGACTGCCCACCCGGCGCTCCTCGTCCTCCGGGGCGCCGTGGTTCTTGCCAAACGGGTTGAACACGCCGCCTAGCACGCCGCCCGCCGGCTGTGACACGTCACCGAACACATTCACGTGCAGCGCGTGCTTGCCGGCGCTCAGGCCCTTCAGCTCGCCCGTAATCACGGTCTTGGCGTCCTCATGCGCCTACATGCAACATTCATCCAGCTTTGTCAGCACGTAACTCGCCTTCCAGCGCACCACAAGCGGCGCAGACAAGTGCATTGGGTAGCCGCGCGAGTCCGCTATCCATTTATCTGCGCACCTGTGTGATCACCAACGTGCCGTAGACCGTGGCGTCGTCGCCATAAAGAGTGCACACCGCCTTGGCCATTGCTCCTGCGTATTGAGTGAGTTCCTGTGTTTGCGATCCAATCCGCTGTGAGGGGAAACAAACGCGAGCGCTCCGCGCCAGTAGCTTGACATGGCGTTGGCGAAACGTTTCGCATCTTGCTTTCACTATGCCGTCAGCCTTGGCGCTTATAAAACATCGAGAATTTGTTTTTTGTAAAGGTAATGAAAGTTTCGAGGTGGAAACTGATCAAGGATAGCGTAAAGTGTTCACTTACCGCTCCTAACGATATCGTGATATGTGTTTCCGTTAATTTGAGGAATTAAATTTAACTTCTTTTCAGACAACTGACATTTGTTATGTATGTATCAGCTTTTGCAAAATGTGTTTAGACGTTTTAACAAATTTGCCCACCCATTTAAAAGCGTTGGCGCGTTGCGGAGGCGGAGCGTTACTTGTCTCGACGGGCCGCGATCCAGGCGAGGTCCCTCCCTTCCCGGCTCGAGGAGACCTGAGCCGACTGGCGAGATGCAGAGGCGCGTGAGTCAGCACTGCGGGCGGCGGTGGATCCCGCGTGCGACTGTTGGCGTCTGCTCCAAGAGGCGTCATCCTTGGCCAAGTGAGGGCTGCTGGGCTCGTGAGATCTTTCTTTCATTCGGCAAACAGCGCGCGGAAGGAGGGAGGAGAGAAGAGCGTCTTGCTGTGAGGAAGCGGACGAACGTAGAGCGAGTCTTCTTGTCGTGCGTAAGAGATGGAGACGGACTGGGCGTCGGCTCGAGCCAACAGCACGAGCACGCTCGCGGCCGAGCGGGACAGCGGCGGCGCGGCCCCGCAAGATGACGCGAGGGTCGAATTCATCCGTCGGCACGTGTTTCGGACGTTCCCAGCCGTGAAAACGGACACTTTGAACCGCAAATTCGCCACAGACGTCGTGGCCACGCGGCTGTTTGACTTTCTGCATGTGCCGGACGTGCGACTGCTGCTGGTGACGGACCACGGAGAGGAAGCCAGCGGACTCTTCGACGTGTACACCACACCACCAGCCCACCTGTTTGACGATGGCTCGAAGAACAGGAACAAGAGCGCCCCCGTGACGGTGCTGTACATGATCAAGACCGTCAAGGCGGCCGTGAGCATGACCAAGTTCCAGGACGAGATCATGTCGGGCACACTGGAGAAGAACGCGCTCGAGTCGCTGGCACTGATTCTGCATGACGTCTTCGTCCCGCTGATCGCCAACCCGCGGAATCAGCAATTGTGGCCCGAAATGGTCACCACCTCCGTGATCAACAACGTGCACAGCTTCTTCTCGAACCTGCAGATCACCGTCGGCCAGACCAAGGGCGCCACGTGTCTGCCTCTGCCGTGGGACCAGGTGGTCATGGAGAGCGCAGCCAAGTCCCCAAGGGCCAACGCGTCCAATGTACTGACGCATTCGTCTTCCTCGCGGATCCCGTCGACTTTGAGCCCAGGCGTTGGTCTGGGGAAGGACCAAGTGCATGGCCTCGAAGGGTGTCTGATCACCTGGACGAAGCAGATTAAGAACATCTTGAAACAAGACCCAGAAGCGCTGCTAAGCGCGAAGGAGTACGTGCATCTGGGGCCCATGGAGGAGCTGCGATTCTGGGACGCGAAGGCCAAGAACCTCAACTCGATCTTCGCCCAGCTGCAATCCGACAGCATCCGCAAGGTGCTGCAGTATCTGGACGCGTCAAAAAGCACGTACAATGTGCCCTTCGCCAAGTTGTGCAAGGAAGTGTTTCTCGCCCGAGCCGAAGCCAACGACAATAGCCACTACCTGTGGCCACTGGCCAAGTGGTTCGAGCAACTGACCAGCGCCAAGAGTTTGCCCGAGGTCCGTGACTTGTTCCGGCCGATCTGCCACTCGATCCTGTTGATCTGGAAATGCAGTCGCTTCTACAACACCCCGGCGCGCCTCGTGGTGCTGATTCGCCAAATCTGCAACGAACTCATCCGCAAGGCGATGCTGCATCTGAATGGGGAGAGGCTATTTGAACTGATCGACCAAGACGAGCTGGAGCTGGCCAGCAGCATGCTCCAGGTCTCGCTGCAGGTCTGCGCGCACTTTAAAAGCGTGTACTTCGACTACAAGGCGAAATCCGTGACCGAAGTGCCGGGCAACCCGTGGCGCATCCAGAACAACGCGTTATTTGTCCGGCTGGACGCGTTTCTGGAGCGGTGTCACGACGTTCTGGAGCTCACGCAGACGATCTACCAGTTCCAGAAACTGGCACAAATGGAGATCGGCGGCACGAAGGGGAAGACGCTGACAACGAGTGTGCACCAAATCTACACGGACTTCCAGGAGACTCTGACGCAGATGAAGAACGTGCAGTACGACCTCATGGACCTGGATGCGAAGCCCTTCGAGGACGATTTCTACGCCTTTCGCTTCAAAAACAAGGAGCTGGAGCGGCGACTGGCCTCTGTGATCAGCCAAGCCTTCGATGACGCCAAGACGATCGTGGGGCGATTCAAGTGTTTGGATTGCTTTGAGGATCTGCTGGATCGCCAGATTATCAAAAACGAGCTGGAGCGGAAACACACGTCGTTGATTGCGTCGTACGCGACGGATCTGCATGTGGTTCAACAGATTTTCGTTGAAAACCGAGAGCATCCGCCGATCCCACCGAACCTCCCGCCTTTTGCCGGCGCAGTGACTTGGTGTCGTGGCTTAGGCGAACGGATCCGGTTTCCGATGAAGAAACTAAAGCAAATCTCCCCCCGGATCGTCTTGGAGCGGGAGGAATCGAAAGAAGCCATGAAATTGTACACGAACGTGATGGCGATGTTGCAAGAGTTCGAGGTCCAGAGCGTCAAGCAGTGGGGAGTCTCGATCGAGACCTCTTCGAAAGCCAAACTCAAACTCCCATTGGTCCGCCGTGATCCGGTGGCGAGCAGCAGCGGTGCAGATGCAGCGATAGTCACAGGTGTCAAGGGCCCACAGCACCCACCAGGGACGCCTCCAGCCAGTGCTGGGGGGCCTCTTTTCGTGAATTTCGATGCGGCGCTGGTCCAGTTACTGCGCGAAGTGAAGTATTTCCTGTTGCTCGGCCTTGATATCCCGGAAGATGCGCTTGAAATCTACAAACGCGCCGAGGTTTTCCGCCGCCAGACTGGGAATCTGGAACTGATCGTGGACATGTACAACACGATTCACGCCACCCTGCTGCCTGTTGAAAAGCCCCTGGTGAAAGGCTACCTGGAGCGTATGGACCAAGTGCTGAACAAAGGCATCAAGGCCTTGAATTGGAAATCGCACGGCATCGACGTGTTCTTGAAAGAATCCATGACCGTCGTGAACGAGGCCAACACGTTGTTGAGTCAACTGAAAGCGCATCAAAACCGAGTGGCCGAATTACTGGAGATATGGAATGCTCCGCCGTTGTTGTTTGAGCGGAAAAGCAAAGCGTTGCCAGTTGAAGAGTTCGAGGAGCTCCAGAGGGGACTGTGTCAGCAAAAGTACCACCTCGTCAAAGAAGGAGGCAATGAGATCCACCGCCTACTCAAAGACACACTGAAGCACTTGCGAGTGTCGCAAGGAAGCCCCGACTGGAGAGCATTTGTCGACTACGTGAGCGGAATGGTGGAGGATGGGTTGGCTCGAGTGGTGGTCCAATCGCTGGGCCACTTGCGAGATCAACTGGACCCGAAACGTATCGAAAGCGAGGACCTCCCGGCCCTTTTGGAGGTGGAACTCGACCTGTATGGGAAGGACATTGTGTTTTCCCCGCCCATCCAAAGTACGACTGCCAGAAACGGCTTGCAGGATCTGATAATGCGACGGGTGGAAGCCATTCTGCATTGCTCGACGGTCTTCAAGCGACTGGATAGCTCAGAAGGGTCCTATTTGAAAGAAATGCGCGAAAACGTGCACATCCAGGGACTCATTGCGGACATTTGGTCGTTTCTGGACCAAAACCAGAAGGCGTGCAGTGCATTCCGCCTCGCACTCACGAAATATGAGTACTTGTGGACGACGGACTTGCCCCAGATGTTCCAGGAGTTCCTACAGACGGCCTGGACACCCTATCCGTACCTGGATCAACAGAGCTCGCGCGGCGGAATCGTTTATGCAGACCACTTGTCAACATCGGGGGCAGCCACGGGACTGAAGGTTGAGCTTGCGCATACTAAGCTGCCGGTTGCAGGAAGTGGGTCGGCGATGGCGACGCTTCCTCCGATGCCTGCGCAGCTGCTGGACCTCGGCCGCTTTCAAGAGAAGATCGATTTCTTCCTGAGCCTGCAGAACGAGATCTCCGAGTCCAAGCACGTGAAAGATGTGGGCTTTGTACGCGTGAACTCTCTCCCTATCAAGCAGACGCTGTCAACGTGGGTCACCAAGTGGGTGTATCTCTTCACGCAGTATCTGCATGACCGCGTGGTGAACCAGTTGGTGTGGGTGGACACCTTCATGCAACGAGTGAACGCTGGCTTAGACATCGAGATCGACAGCGGCAGCCCCGAGAAGGAGAAGCAGTCGTTGATGCTGTGTATGCAGCACATCCGTGACGTGCGACGGTTAATGCGAGAGGATTTGCTAGTGAATTTCGGCCCTTTGAGAGATTTCGTGGCGCTGCTCAAGGCGAATGGCATCGCGTTGGACATGTCGTACGTCGGCAAGGAAAACGTGCTCATGTTTCTGGAACAAGTGCCTCTGCGATGGGAAAACATGGTGAACAAGACGTTCAAGAAGAAAGAACTGATCCAGGCGCTTCAGAATCAGATGATGGAGTCTATTCGTCAGGAAGTGGCGGACTTCAACCGGCGTCTGGCTTTGATGAAAGACGAGTTTAAGACTGCGGCGCCACTGCAAGCGCCTTCCAATAGTCAAGCCATCGCTGACGTGTACGACCAGTTGGACTCCTATCACACCAAATTGGCCCATGTCGAGCACGAGGCCGCGCGACTGATGGAACTGGAAGACATGTTCGAACTCACGTCCAGTAAAAGCGAGGTTTTGACGACTCTACACGGCAATTTCACCACGTTGAAGCACATCTGGGACTTTGTGGCGCTGCTGGACTCGATCTACGTGAGCAAGTGGCAGCCCTTGCTGTGGAGCGAGCTGAACACCGACGAACTGATGGAAGAAGTGGATGAGGTGGAGCGCCACCGACACGCGCTGTTCCCGTCGACTCGCTTCGTGAAAGACTGGCCCATTTACGAGCATCTGGAGCAGAAACTGCAGCAAATGACGGTCGTTCTGCCGTTGGTCAAGCACTTGCACTCGCCTGCCATGCGCGATCGCCACTGGAAGAACCTGATGATGCTGGCTAGGAAGCACTTTGACCTAGCTGGCACCAGCGGTTTAACCGTTCCCAGCTATACTGTGATAGGGGCGACGAGTGCCAGTAGCCATAGCAACAATGGCGGGAAAAGCTCACTGCGGCTGGAGGAAGTACTGAAATTGGAGCTCTTCCGTTTTGTCAACGAAGTGAACGAGCTCGTGGAGATAGCAGCGAGAGAGTTCAAGATCGAGCAGCAGCTGCACGCGATCGAGACGACCTGGAATGGTTATCAGCTCGAGTTTGTTCCGTACCAAACCGCAGGCAGCAAAGCCTCTGCTGGTGGGGACCACACTGCTTCAGTCCCTCGTAGCTCTGTCGTATCAACGGACGGCGGGGAAGAGCGTCTGCCGGCGTCCTCCAGCACAGGATTACTATCGAAAGCAAACGATCAGACGGGTGGTGATCTGCTGATTCTGAAAATGCCCAATGCCATCATTGAATGTCTCGAAGAGCATCAATTACAGCTGCAGACGATGGCGGGCTCTGGGAAGTTCGTGGCGTATTTCAAAGACAAGGTCTTCGAGTGGCAGCTGCGACTGAGCAACGTGGACACCATCTTGAAGCTCTGGGTCGCGCTGCAGCGCCAATGGTGCAGTCTGGAGTCCATCTTCCTGAGCTCGTCGGGCGATATCAAGCGGCAATTGCCAGCGGAATACCAGCGCTTCGAGCACGTGGACCAGGAGATGAAAGAGCTGTTTCTCGACGCGCAGCTGTCGCCGTCGGTGCTGGTGGCGTGCTGTCAACGTGAGGGACGAGAGATGGTGCTCCGAGACTTGCAGGTGGAGCTGGAGGTGTGTCAAAAGGCGCTCAATCAGTACCTGGACGGCAAGAAGGACATCTTCCCGCGCTTCTACTTCGTGTCCAATGCGTCTTTGCTGGAGATATTGTCCAATGGGAACTCGCCGCCTCGCATCCAACCTCATTTCGGGAACTGTTTCGATGGAATTGAGGCTTTTGAGTTTGCCAGTATGCAACCAGAGGCGGTGGTTTCTTCTTCTGGGGGAGCTGCGGTCTCTGGACGAAGGATGTCCTCTTCTCCGTCTTCTGGCGCCATCGAGGAACGGTTTCTCGCCATGGCGATGGTCTCGAAAGAGGGAGAAGTGGTGCAGTTCATGGACTCACAGTTGATCCACGGGACGGTGGAGAACTGGTTCAACGATTTGGTCGTGGTCATGCAGGACACGTTGCGACAGAAACTCTTCGATTCGGTGGAAACCAGCGCGCTCTGGGGCGTGGACTGTGCTCGACACACGTGGGTCTTCGACTACCCGGCGCAGGTGGCGCTTCTGGGGAGTCAAATCGTCTGGACTGAAGAGGTCGAGAGCGCGCTGGAAGAGCTGGAAAGCGGCACGGAAGACGCCATCAAAAAGTACCTGGACGTGTCCACCGTGCGTTTGGAAGAGTTGATCAAATTGGTGCAGGGCCATCTCGGGGCTCTGGACCGGCAAAAAGTGATCACTCTCATCACTGTGGACGTCCATGCTCGAGACGTGGTGCAATCTCTCATCACGAAGAAAGTGTCGAGTTCGCTGGATTTCCAATGGCAGTCGCAGCTACGGTACTACACCACACCGGTCGTGACGAGCACGGGCCAGAAGAAGGAGGTGCACATCAAGATCTGCGACTTCCGCTCGTTCTACAGCTATGAGTACACGGGCAACTGCGGGCGGTTGGTGATCACTCCGCTAACGGACCGCTGCTACGTGACTCTCACCACAGCGTTGCGGCTGTGTCTCGGAGGAGCTCCGGCGGGACCTGCGGGCACGGGGAAGACCGAAACGACCAAGGATTTGGCTCGCGGGATGGGCCTGCAGTGCTACGTCTTCAACTGCAGCGACCAGATGAACTACATGACCATGGCCAACATCTTCCGCGGTCTGGCGCAGACTGGTGCTTGGGGTTGCTTTGACGAATTCAACCGGATCTCCGTCGAAGTGCTGTCGGTGGTAGCGACGCAAGTGAAGACGGTGCTGGACGCCACGACGTTGCTAGTCGCGTCCAGCAACCGCGGCCCAGGAACTGGGAATGCTGGCGACATTGGCTCGGCCGCAAGCCAAGAGGGGAGTGCGCAGCAGCCTATAACGATGCCTCGATCCGGCAATTGCGACTTCTTCGGGAAAACCATCACGCTGGTGCCGACGGTGGGGTTCTTCATCACGATGAACCCTGGATACGCTGGACGGGCGGAGTTACCTGAGAACTTGAAGGCTCTCTTCCGATCTTGTGCGATGATCAAGCCGGATCTCCAGCCCATTTGTGAGAACATGTTGATGGCAGAAGGCTTCCTCAAGGCGCGCACTCTGTCTGTGAAATTCGTGACTCTCTACGACCTCAGTAGTGAGCTGCTTTCCAAACAGAAGCACTACGACTGGGGCCTGCGATCCGTGAAATCCGTGCTTCTGGTGGCTGGCAGTCTGCGGCGAGCGCACTCGACGCTGTCGGAAGAGGTAGTGCTGATGCAAGTACTTCGGGACTTCAACACGCCTCGGATCCTCCCGCCTGATTACCCCGTGTTTCTCGGCTTACTGCGTGATCTGTTCCCGAATCAAGAGCTCTCCCACCTCAAGAACGGCCAGCTCAAGACCAAATGCGCGCGAGTCTGCGTGCAGAAGAAGCTCCAGCCAGAAGAGGCCTTCCTCAAGAAGATGCTCGAGTTCGAAGAAGTGCTGAAGGTTCGCCACAGCGTCATGCTGATCGGACCCGCAGGCTGCGGAAAGAGCGCCATCTGGAGTACACTGGCGGCTGCCCACAACGCCGACGAGGCTGGGAGTCCGCTGCCCAAACACTCGACGGTGTTCGAGAGTGTGAACCCCAAGGCCATCACTGCGGATGAGCTCTACGGGTACATGACGTTGGACAACGACTGGAAAGACGGCGTGCTGTCGTCCATCATGCGCAATATGGCCAAGGACGTGGCTCCTTTTAATGGCTCCCAGTCCTACAAGTGGGTGGTGCTGGACGGCGACATCGACGCCGTGTGGATCGAGAGCATGAACACAGTCATGGACGACAACAAGGTGCTGACGCTCGTGTCGAACGAGCGCATCCCGTTGACCAAGTCCATGCGATTGGTCTTCGAGATCGCGTCCCTCGTGAATGCCACGCCTGCCACGGTGTCAAGAGCCGGCATCATTTATGTGGACGAAGCCGACATCGGCTGGTATCCCGCCGTGGAGTCCTGGGTGCAACAACGGGAGAGTGCGGCGGAGACGGCGGTGATTCCAGGTCTCTTCGTCAAGTACATTGACGCCATGTTCACTGCGCTGGGGGAGACGAAGGCGCAGCCCATCGTGCCAGTTGTCCCTGTTGCGATGGTGGAGATGCTCTGTCGGCTGTTGGACGGATTGCTGAGCTTGGTTGGGGAGGCCAGTAAACCCCCCGAGGTGCTGGAAAACGCCTTCATTTACTGTGGACTGTGGGCGTTCGGCGGGGCGCTGGAAGACGACGATCGCAAGGCGTTCTCGATGCACTTCCGAGCCATAGCCAAGTACAAAGTACCGCTTTCCAGCACCTCAACAGCAGCTGCAACGATTGGGGAGTCCACCGTTGTAGCAGGCGGCATGGCCAACCTGTTCGACTTCGCCTTCGACATCACGAGGAACGAATTGGTGCCTTGGAGCGACAAAGTGCCGGCGTTCGTGCCTCTGGGAGACGTACCGTTCCACGCCTTGACGGTCCCCACCGTTGAATCCACTCGCTTGCACTCCATTATGGAGTTGCTGCTCTTGAAAAGGAACCCAGTTATCCTCGTGGGTTCCAGCGGTGCAGGCAAGTCGTCGCTGGTTCACGAACACCTCAAGAGCTTGGAGGACGACGTGGCGTCCGCCTACGTGAGTCTGCACCACTTCATGGACGCGAGGGAGCTGCAGCTTCGACTGGAGCAGTTCGTGGAGAAGCGATCAGGGCGCGTGTACGGCCCACTGTTTAACCGCAAGCTCATCTACTTCCTGGATGACCTCAACATGCCGTTCGTCGAGGAGTTCGGTACGCAGACGGCCCTCGCCTTGTTGCGGCAATACATGGACTACAACTCGTGGTACGATCGCCACGACCTCTCGAGTAAGAAAGCGATCCAAGATGTGCAGTTCCTGGCCTGTATGAACCCCAAGGCGGGCTCCTTCACGGTCAATCCGCGCTTGCATCGCCATTTCTCGACTCTGTGCGTTAATATGCCATCGAAAAGCGACCTCACGACCATTTTCTCGACGCTGCTGAGCCAACATCTCTCCAATTTCGCCGACAAAATCAAGAAACTGGCGCCTGCAATCGTGGCGGCTTCCATCGACCTCTACACGGAGGTGCGAGCCAATTTCCTGCCCACTACGACCAAGTTCCACTACGTTTTCAGCATGCGCGAACTGAGTTCGCTCTTCCAGGGCCTCTTCATGGCCCGACCCGAGGCCTATCTGAACAGCTCACTGCTCTTCTGTCGCCTCTGGCTGCACGAATGCTTCCGCGTCTTCAGCGACCGCATGAGCTCTTCCAGTGAGATCCAACGATTCGCTGAGATGGCGGTGGAGCAGACCAAGAAGAACTTTGACGAGGCGCAGAGTGAGATCTTCGCGTTGCCGCTCATTTGCGTGAACTTTCTGAGCGCGGGTACGTCTGGCTCCTCAGCTGGAGACGGGGACTATGGCAACAGCGCTCTCAACTACGTCCCAGTGCCGGAGAAGGCGCAGCTCACGGCGTGTCTGGAGCGGAAGCTGGCCGAGTACAACGAGAGCCACCCCGTGATGAGTCTGGTGCTGTTTGACCAGGCGCTGGAGCACGTGACGCGAATCGTTCGCATCTTGGCGAATCCCCGCGGGAACGCGTTGCTGATTGGCGTCGGCGGCTCCGGGAAGCAATCGCTCTCGCGGCTGGCAGCGTTTATCTGCGGCTACAGTCTGGCGTCTCTGAGCACGAGCGCTTCCCCGACCTACGGACTGGCCGAACTGAAGGAAGACCTGAAGGAGATCTACCGGAAAGCTGGTGTGCGACCGGCAAAGCCCATCGTACTGCTGCTCACGGACTCGCAGATCAAAGACGAGCACTTCCTCGTGCCGTTGACGGACATATTGACCTCCGGATTCATTGCCGATCTGTTCTCGAGCGACGAGGTGGAGTCCATAGGGGGCTCTCTGCGACTGGAAGCCAAAGCGCGAGGCATTCCGGACACGAAGGAGCAGCTCCAAGAGTTCTTCTACGACCGCGTGCGCTCGAATCTGCACCTGATCCTGGCCTTTTCCCCTGTAGGAGGCGACCTCCGCGTCCGCTGTCGGGACTTCCCGGCGTTGATTAGCTGTTGCACCATGAACTGGTTCCAGGCGTGGCCCAAGGAGGCGCTGGTGGACGTGTCGCTCAACTTCCTGCAGGACACGGAGCTGTCGACGCGTGCAATCCAGGAGAACGTGTGTCACCACATGGCGGAGATGCACTTGTCCGTCACATCGGCCTGCGCCTTGTACGAGAAACACTACGGGCGCTTCAACTACGTGACACCGACGTCGTTTCTGGAGCTCATCCGCTTCTACCGCTGGCTGTTGGGGGCCAAGCGCACGTCGCAGACGCTCAATATCAAGCGGCTGGAAGTGGGGCTCGCCACGTTGAAGAAGACGGCGCTGGACGTGGCGGGACTCCAGGACGAACTGAAGCAGACGATGAAGAAAGTGGACGAGCGGAAGAAGGCCACCGACTTGTTGTTGGAGCAGATGGGCAAGCAACGCGGAGACGCGGAGGTGAAGCAGCGGCGAGCCGATGACGAGCGCGCCAAGGCGGCGCAGGCGGCGGAGGTGGCGTCGCAGATCGAGGCACAGGCTTCCGTGGAGCTGACAATCGCCAAACCTGCCTTGGATGCGGCTCAGCAAGCCGTGAACTGTCTGAACAAAGCGTCGTTGACGGAGCTCAAGTCCATGGGGAAGCCGCCCGCAGGAGTCGAGAAGGTGACGGCGGCGGTGCTGATGATGGTGAAGAAAGAGACCAAGAACTTCAGCTGGGACAACGCGAAGAAGATGATGGCCAAGGTGGACGTGTTCAAGCAGTCGCTGGAGCTGTACGACAAGGAGAACATCCCGCCGGAGGTCGTGGCGCGGGTGGAACCGCTGATCCAGGAGGACCCGAACTTCAACTACGAGAAGATGAAGAGCAAGTCGCTGGCGGCCGCCAACCTGTGCGTCTGGGTCGTCAACATCATCTCCTTCCACCAGGTCTTCGTGCGCGTGAAGCCGCTCATGGACACGCTGGAGGAGGCGCGTCGCACGAAAGCGGAGGCTGACAGTGAGTTGGCTGCGGTTCAGAAGCTGGTGGCAGAAGTCGAAAGCCAGTTGAATGCCCTGCAGGCTTCGTTCCGAGGCGCCACGAACGAGAAGGCAAAGGTCGAGGCCGAAGCGCAAGCTTGTCAAGAACGCCTGTCACTCGCAGAGCGTCTTGTCAACGGCTTAGCGTCGGAAAACGAGCGCTGGAGTCGCGAGATCGACGTGTTGCGAGCCGGCGAGAGCGCACTCATTGGCGATTCGCTGCTTGCCGCCGGCTTCGTGAGTTACATCGGCGCCTTCAACGCCAGTTTCCGCACGCAGTTGTGGAAACACACGTGGCTGCCGGACATCGTGACACGCGAAATCCCCATCACGTTCGGTGGCCAAGCGGGGATTGGCGGCGGCAGCACTGAAGAGGGAGGTGGGGGCAACGCTCCGCTTGATACGGGTTCCCCTCTCGAGCCATCAGCAACGTCTGCGTCTGCGTCTGCGTCACCTTCGCGAGGAGCGGGAGTGGATCCGCTCGAGGTGCTCAGCGACAGCAGCGCTGTGGCTCAATGGATGAACGAAGGTCTGCCGGCCGACCGGATCTCCATTGAGAACGGCTGCATCATGACGTCGTGCCAGCGGTGGCCGCTGCTCGTGGACCCGCAGCTTCAAGGGATCATCTGGCTGCGTGGTCGGGACTTCCAGCCGAAGCGGCAGGGGCGGGAAGGCAGTAGCGAAGACCAGGAAGCGCTGGCGCAGCCTCTGGTGATCCTCCAGCCGGCGCAGAAGAACTGGACCAGCACCCTCAAAGCGGCCATCTCAGGCGGACAGAGCGTGATCCTGGAGAACCTCGGCGAGGTGATCGACGCGTCGTTGGAGCCTGTGCTCATGCGACAGCTGTACAAGAAAGGCCGCAACTGGTTCTTGCAGTTTGCGGCAGAGGAGGTGGAGGTGGACCCGCGCTTCCGCCTGTACCTGCACACAAAGCTGCCGAACCCGCACTACCGGCCGGAGATCTTGGCCTACTGCACGCTGATCGACTTCTGCGTGACGGAGAAGGGGCTAGAGGACCAACTGCTGGCGAACGTAGTGAACCTGGAGCAGCCGGAGCTGGAGACCCAGAAGCGGCAGCTGCAGCAGGAGTTCAACGGCTATCAGATCCAACTGCTGCAGCTCGAGAACGAATTGCTGGAGCGACTGTCGAACGCCCCCGACGACATCCTGTCGGACGTGCCGCTGATCGAAGGCCTGGAGAAGACGAAGCTCACGGCCATCGACGTCGGCGTCGCGTTGCGGAAGGGCAAAGACGCGGAGCGGGAGATCAATCTGGCTCGGGAGGTCTATCGCCCCGTGGCGAACGAGGCCAGCATGCTCTACTTCCTCATGAGTCAGCTGAGCAAGGTCAACCACATGTACCGCTACTCGCTCGAGTCGTACATGACCTTCTTCTACGTGGCCATGGACGGCATCCCGTCGGTGTCGGCACCGCCAGCCAGCAGCGCCAGTTCCAGCGGCGAGGCCTCTCACGCCCAAACGAGTGGCGCAGTAACCACCCACGAGAGAGTGGGCGTGCTGAAGGAGGCTCTGCGCTGGACGCTGTTCTCCATGGTCACGAGAGGGCTCTTCGAAGAGCACAAGTTGCTGTTTCTGACCCAGTTGGTCTTCCTCTTGCTGCGGCGCAACGTCATCGGCGCCAGCAGCGGCTACGAGCCGGAGTACGCGCGCTTCTTGCTGCAAGGCCCCAAGGTCGTGGGCCCGGAGAACTCCATCTCGTGGCTGAGCGAGTCCCAGTGGCAGTCCCTGCAGGCGCTCATCACGCTGGAGCCGTTCGAGCGGTTCGTGGCCGACCTGGAGGAGTCCGAGCCGCGGTTCCGCGAGTGGTACAACTCGGCCAGCCCCGAGCTGGAGAAACTGCCGCTGGACTGGCGGGACCTCGACAAATCGGCGCCGTTCCTGAAACTCATCGCGGTCAAGTGCCTTCGTCCGGATCGAGTGACCCAAGCGGTGAGCAACTTCATCGCGCAGACGCTGCCCAACGGCGCGCAGTTCCTCACCTGCGATAGCCAGCTCAACAGCTTCGCCGTGCTCAAGAGCGCGTTCAAAGAGAGCACGCCCTGGACGCCCATGTACTTCATCCTGTCGCCAGGCACGGATGTGGTGGCGGACGTGGACAAGCTGGCGCTGCAAGACCAGGAGCGGATCAAGGGCGTGGACTACCACAACATTGCGCTGGGCCAAGGCCAAGAGCGGGTGGCCATGAAGACCTTGCAGATGTCGGTGGAGAACGGCCACTGGATCATCCTCAACAACGTGCACCTCATGCCCAAGTGGATGCTGGAGCTGGACAAGTGGCTCGAGCAGCTGGCGAAGGCCAGCAAGTCTGCTTCCTACGCCACGTTGCGCAGTAACCTCTCTGGAGCCAAGGACGGAGGTGGCATGGCTGCAAATCGGTCACTGTCAATGCTTCCGCCGGCAACAGGAGGAGGTGGAGGTGGGATGGGGACCTTGCACCCGAACTTCCGCTTGTTCATCACGAGCGACCCGTCGTCTCAGATCCCCATTGCCGTTCTGGAGCGGTCCATTAAGATCACGAACGAGCCTCCCACGGGACTCCGCGCCAACGTCAAGCGCGCCTTCTGCTGTTTCCCCAAGGCGGACGTGGACGAACTGGAGCCTCGCACACGCTGCATCCTCTTCGCGCTGTGCTACTTCCACTCGCTCATGCTGGAGCGCAAGAAGTTCGGTCCCCAGGGCTTCAACATGTCGTACCCCTTCGCGGCCAGCGACCTTCTCGCCAGCAGCACCGTGCTGCGAAATTATATGGACAACGCTCCTGCTCGCGTGCCGTGGCCCGATCTGCGCTACCTCTTTGGGGAAATCATGTACGGCGGCCATATAGTCAACGCGCTCGACCGACTCGTGGCTGCTACTTACCTGCAGTATTTCTTGCGCGACGATCTGCTGGAGGAGCTCTCCATGGTGCCATTCGGTGACGAGGCCAGTGGAGGGAGCGGCGGTGGCGGTGGCACTATCGGCGCAGATAATGGAGGCGGTGGGTCTGGAGCTGGAGGCGCGGGCGATGCTGGAGACGGCGCGAGCTCGACGGGGCAGCAACGGCGCGACTTCCTGGCGCCCAAACTCTCCGCGGGATTCGATCGGATCCTGGAGCATGTGCACGTGTCGCTGTTGAATGAGACGCCTACTGCGTTTGGGCTGCACCCGAACGCCGAAGTGGCGTTCCGAACCGAGAACGGACAGCGGTTGTTGCAGACGATGGTGCTGCTCGCGGCCAAGGAAGAGGATTCCCAGGACAGCGACAGCAGCGACGAAGGGGAAGCAGGGGAAGCAGGGGGAGGCGCGAGTGCCAAAGAGACGGCTGATGCCGTGCAACTGGCGGCGGAGGGCGTGTTGCAGGACGTGCTGGAAAACTACCGCGACTTCCGCTTCGACATTCAGGAGCTCTTCTTCAAGGGTTCGTCCGAGTCGCATGGAAAGGATGGCGCTGGGGCCTCTCTACGACGCAGTAAAGGCGGTCGGAGCGCGTCCTCGGTCGCGGTGCCAGACGCAGAGGAAATGGATCCGTTCCAGACGGTGCTACTGCAGGAGTGCGAGCACATGAACCACTTGCTGGAGACCATGACCGCCTCCTTGGTAGAGCTGGAGCTGGGTTTCCGCGGCGACGTCCCGCTCACGGAGGCCATGGATCGACTCCAGATGTCGCTCTACTATGAGCGCGTGCCGGAGACCTGGGTGGCTGCCGCATGTCCCTCGAGACGATCGCTAGCTCCGTGGCTGGCCAATCTGCAGCAGCGGATCGCTCAGCTTCAGGAGTGGACCGCCTCCGCGCCGGAGCTGCCCCTCGTGCTCTGGCTGCCAGGCCTCTTCAACCCTCAGGCCTTCCTCACTGCGGTGCTCCAGACAGCGGCACGCAAGAACGGCGTGGAGCTGGACTCTCTGCGGATCACAGCCGACGTGACCAAGCGCACGGTGGACACGGTGGACGCCCCGGCTCGAGATGGTCAGTATGTCCACGGCCTGTACCTGGAAGGCGCGCGCTGGGACTTGGGCAACGGCGTGCTGGAGACCAGTCTACCTCGAGAAATGCATGTCGCCATGCCGGTGCTCACGTGTCGAGCCATCCTGGTGGCGCCGACCAAAGACGCGTCCGGCGGCTCCGGAGGCGGCAATAGCAGCAAACACGGGGCGGCGGGGGCAGCAGCGAGCGGCAACGTATTCGAGTGCCCCGTATACCGCACGCAGCAGCGCGGACCGACGCTGGTATTCGTCTCGCCACTGCGGACGAAGGCGCCGCCCGCCAGGTGGGTGCTGGCAGGCGTGGGCATGCTCATGGAGGTGGCTTGACCAGCGACGTTGTCTCCATTGTTTACTTCGCAATTCGTAGTATGTGTATACACGTGTGTATACACAAGAAACACGTCTGGCTTTGCATTGTGGACCTTGGCCCCGAAACGCCAACTGGCGAAACCGCTGCTGAAGCTACGAGCGAGTGATGATCACTGCACCGCAATTGAGCATCACTCACATGAGCAATCTCGCCAGTCGACACCATGTCAAGAGTGACGATTGTCCTTTTCCTTTTTCAGAACGGGTCGCGAGTGATTGTCCCCTCGCCTCGCCTCGCCTGACGACGCAGCCATTTCGCCATAGTCCAATTCGCCCCTCGCTTCCACACAGCAGCCCACGACAGCAGTCAACCACCAAGCGCAGCAAATGAAGCTCTACCTGCAACTCAGCAGCGCGACCGTTTCCCACGGGCGGTTCCCCCGTTCGAGCGGGCGGAAAGTCGCGCGTTGCGGACCAATGGTCGTGCTCGTGTCGTCCTCGCGGAAGTTCAAGGCTGACGTTTCCGTCGCGTGGGAGCGCGATATCCACGCAGCCCGACTCACGTGCGTAATGCGTGCTGATGGAGTGCTCATGGCGGACACCTCAGCCTCTGCTCGCAATGGCGATAAGTTGATGAAGGCTCCGCTGGCCAGCACAAGTCCCGTCATATGGGAACGACCTCACGGTCGCCTTGTCCGCGTTCAAGAAGAGGCGGAGCACTCGACTGCAAGAACTCGTGGCCGTCAGTGCGTGACCCCACCGCGACCACGGACAGCGAGCATAAGCCGCGGAAAGCAGCTCCTCGTCAGCCCGGCTCAATGGGAGCGAGTCGGAGGGAAGGGCGGCCAGCGCCTCACTCGAGTTACGCGACTCCTGCGATCGAGACGTGTCTTCACCGACCGCCTCTCGCGAGCTCAAGTGGCATTGTGAGTATGAGAGACTGCACACGCCAGTGCAAGCCGCCAGCCACGAAATCCTTTCACTTTTTTCTTGATGCCTGCGAACAAGTGTAGTATAACAGCCATGGCATGATACACGAATGCGATGAGAGATCTTCGCAACTCTTGTTAGAAGTACTGGCTTCTAGCCGCTGTCTGGACAGTCATCAGCGGGTTCGTGGCCAACGGATTGTCGGTCGAGCTGGCGTTCGATGTGTCACACGCCCCACTTTTCATCGCTCGCCCTCCCGGATAACTGCAGGACTGGCGCCGCTGGATGTCCCGCACTGCAGAACCCCGCCGTGGTCTGTAGCTGCTCCGTGTATCGCGTTCATCGAGGCCTGGGAAGATAACAGCGGGCGTTCGCTGCAGCCGTGAGCCTATGGCAAGTTGAGAGTGGACGGTCTTTCGGCGACTACACTGGGGCGAAAACCCACTCAATCGCATGGGCTCTCCAAGTGCGGCCGAAGGTGCTGATCTGGCTCCATTAACGACACGAGGCTTGCCGTGGCATACGGACTGGTGCTTGGCAATCCGATCCTGGAGCCACACAAGACAACACCAATGACGTTCAGCCGCCTAATGAAGACATTGGTTCGTTATTCACACCCTGCAGACACTCTCTACCTGGCTGAACGCGCGGTCGCAGACTTTACATCGCACTCGCCCGTCCTCCTCTGGAAGGTTCAACGCCATTGGCGCGCTCTTGCTCGAGCTCGTGAGCTCTGTACTAGGGCTCGGCATCGCACGAGATGCTGCTCCGGAACACGAGGCAGCGTGGCTGTGGAAGCCGCTCGCTCTATGCGGAGCTTCCCCACAGGAAGGGACAAGAATCAGTGCCATCTGGAGATTCTTCCAGCAAACACAACTCTGTGAGGCTACCTGACAGAGCTGTTGCACTTCGCACAAGGGATCAACGCGAAGGCATTGCGCTGGAAGCAGGTCTTTTGGTGAATGGGCAGCGACGCCGAGAAGAACTGGCCGTGGCAGGCGAGGCACAGCATCGAAGGCGGAGGAGCAGCCAGCTTGCGAGTGTCGCCACAAGATGCTGGGAGCTTCATGTCGACACGGAGAGTATGGAGTGAAGACATGTGAATGGCGCCATCCTGGAGGCTGGAGGAGTATTTTTAGAGCTACCAGAAGATAGCCACGAGAGTAGAAATAAAGGTATTCGATTTAGCTATTGACATGAGTTAGTAACTAAAGAATGGCCACAGCAATTCATGTAGGACGCGCTTCAATTGCAGCGTCGTGTGCACCGATACACAGACAGGAACTCCGCGTCTGTCTTCTCGGCTGTCAGCCTGCGTCTGGCTCTTGGTCACTCAAAAATGCATTCGACGCCTTGCCGTTGGGGATCAAGTCTCGGCGGATCCTGTCTCGGCCTTTAGGGCATTGTGCCCGACTTCCAGTTGTTTTGATTCGTCTGCCGGTTCGAGAGCGAGGTCGTCAAATTGCATGTGCTAGTCGCCGCCTTGTTGTAGAAGCTGAAAGCTTTGCATTTCGAATCTCCGAAGCACTTGTCGCAGCAGCTGTGCCAGCTCTGGGTACTGGGGGCGCCGGTCGTGGACGAGTAAACGCCGCCGTTGTTGTAACGGACCTTGTTTTCGACCTGGACGCCATTGTTGCCTTGGTTGCCACAGGGCGAGGGCGGTTGCGTGGTCGGAGGCTGAGTTGTAGGCGGTTGCGTCGTCGGAGGCTGCGTGGTCGGAGGCTGCGTGGTCGGAGGCTGCGTGGTTGGAGGTTGAGTCGTCGGAGGTTGTGTCGTAGGCGGCTCTGTCGTCGGAGGTTCTGTCGTAGGCGGCTGTGTCGTAGGCGGCTCTGTCGTCGGAGGTTCTGTCGTAGGCGGCTCTGTCG
>MBAC02002480.1:0-23890 GCA_001712635.2 Nothophytophthora sp. Chile5 | reverse complement strand
GCTCGGACGACCTGAACCGCGGCTCGTCAGAGGCGCGGCCGTCGGAGCGTCACTTCCCGCGCATTCCCAGCATGAGCGTGAGCTCCCGGTTCTGGGGCGCGAACAAGAAGGGTGACAACGGCGATGGCCTTGACGTCACGGAGGTCGACGACGAGCAGGATAGCCCGACGAACGCCACCACGCGCAACACGATCGTGAAGAGCATGGAAGTGGGTGTGACTGGCGCCATGTCGAGCCTAAAGGGTCGCATGTCAGTCGTGAAGGGCATGTACGACAAGACGGCTGCGTCCCGAAGCAAGCGCACGAACAGCAAGTCGGAGGATACGGTGGTCGGCCTTACGGTGGAGACCGCCGCCTCGACGACGGTGGTGACCTCGAAGCCAGTGGCGCCCTCAAAGCCCAAGGTGGTGGCGCCAGTGGATCGCCCTGTGCGCGAGTCGTTCAACCTTGACGCGCTGCCGGAGGTGCCGCTCCCCGTCGGGTGGGAGGCCAAGGTCTCGCGCTCCACCGGGCGCGTGTACTACGTGAACCGCAAGCTGGGCAAGTCCCAGTTCGAGCGCCCCACGCTGGCGTCGCTCAAGGCGCAGAAACTCGCGCGCCAGAAGCCCAGCAACGCGCTGTAAGTAGACGAAGAGATGTCCAGGCAGACCGCACTGCAGGTGTGTGGGTCCTGCTTGGAGCTCAGGTTTGTATGCGTGTTTGTCATCCCTTTCTTGCCAATCCGGCTGCCATGCGTTGCCCAACTAGCTAGGTAGTCAGCCTCCTCGTATTAGCTTCAGTTGTCCCCATGTTGTGATCAACCAGCAGCCATCTATCAATTCCCATTCACACACAATTCAAGAAGCCAAATACCACCACGTGGATAAGTTCAAGGCGCTCGCAAAGGCGAGGCGTATGGGAGTCATGACGCTACCTTTACGTGCGCCTTCCTTGCCATACTGAAGAACATTTGTAGTATTGAACTGCACTGCGCGTTATAATAGACGGGGAAAACAAACGTGAAGAGTGTACCACCTCGGAAATGGGCTTCCTTTTCCTGGCCGTGGCTGGCCTGGGAAATCTCGTCCTCTTGCTCCTTCTGCCCGACGGAAGAGCACGCAACGAGTGACGGAGAGAAGTGGTTGGGTGGTGTGATGTGGTCTGGACATTGGGGGCTTCTTGGCCGTGACGTGGCGCTCAGCGCTTGGCCATTGACTGGAGTAGCTGGCGCGGTCGGTGGTTAAATAGTGGTAGGCTTCTCTTCCGGATACGTCGTGTCTTCGACCCGAGTCTTAGAGCACGACGGTCTCGCGGTTCTTGCGGTAGGGTCCGCTGTGACGTCGGAAGTTGCCGTAGTGCGAGTGGGTCGAGTTGAGCAGACTCTTCTTGGCGTCCGTCGTGCCTTTAGCGTACGACAGGATCTGCGGGCTGCTCTTGTGCAGCTCCATGGTCGGACGATGCTGCGACTTCGGACTCGGAATGGAGCGCGCCGAGGACGGCGCCACATAGGACGCCGCCTTGTTCAGGCCGTGCGCCACCATCTGGACCGTCGAGGAGCGCCGCGGCCGCGGCATGGACATGCCTCTCGCGCGCTGGAACGTCTGGCTGAAGGCCGTGGACAGTTTGCGCGACCGCGGCAGCGGCGCCGGCTCGTCGTCTTCCACCTCGTTCTGCGCCTGCGTGTTGAGCACTTCGGCCATGGACTGGCACTGCGAGCGAAGCGACTCGAGCTCCTCGTCCACCGTCTGGAGCTCGTGCGAGAGCGAGCTCGCCTTCTCCTGGCCCGCGGCCTCCAGGATGTCGCGCTCCGTGTTGAGCTGCATCATCTCGCGCTGCAGCGACGTGTTGGAGCTCAGCAGCTCGTTGATCTGGCGCGCCATGCGCTCGTTCTCGGCGCGAATCTCCGCCGCGGTGGCCATCGCGTTGGGGTTGCCGGAGTAATGCGCTGTTGGCTTGGACGTGGGATAGCAACTGCCATGTGAATGAGCCGGTGGAAAGCCTCAAATATTCGCTGACGTGGGAATAGCGAGTTTTGTTGATCGCCGAACTGCTGAGACTCGATGTTTGTATGGAATGGACGTGCGGATAGCAATTTGAACTCGACGACAAAGGCGACGCGGACTGGCACTTCTGCCCTTGCTTCGTCTCTTGTTCGCTCCACCCTGGGGTTGTGCGGCGCACAGCGGTTTCCTTTTAGATGAGGTGTTGCACTCATTCAAGGAACGGTAAATGAATTCGAACCTGCCCAAATGTCATTGAGCAAAACTTTTCTGCATTACATTTCTGATGTGTTGATGTGTTCACTGAAACACTGCCCAGTAGCAGCCTCAAACGTCCATGCACACAAGCGATGCGCTGCAACCCCATTTTTGCTTGAATAAGATGAAGCAGTGTGAGTGAGAAAGAGAAAGCAAGGACTGCATTACACGCATTATACTTTCGGAGGCTCTAACACCATGGAAGTCCATTCAAGAGCACGGGGACTGCAATGTTCACTCGAGTGTCAGTGGGAAAACCACGGCTACTTTTTTGGCATCTCATTTTTATAGAAAATAAGTTCCAGTCGGAAATGCTTCGTATCATGGTGAAAAGGCCAGCTCGTGGCAGGCTACAAGATCGTATCATGGCGGTGAATCTGGACGGAGCAAATTATCTTCCGCCCATGCTTGCACGAGTGAGACGTGGCGACGAAAACTAGCAAGCATCTCCCTCATTTCACTGCGCTACCTCAATTAAGCTGTCACGAACCGACAGTAGGGGTTAGGTGCGACTCAACGAAACCAGAGAGCAAGCAGATGGATCAAAGTACCGACGAAAACCGGTATGTTACCCAAGTTCAGAATCGACTATCGACAGTGCAACAGCGACAGCAACACTTCCGCATCTTCTCGCTGCGCATCGCAAGATGAACGACGTTTAAATTAGCAACCGCACAGCATCGGCGATTCACCGCTCCTTCATCAACCAGTCAGTTGCTCTTCAACACGACATGACCACGTTGACTCAACTCGAGGCAGCGGCGCCACCTCGACTTGCCACTCACTGCCGGCAAACCTGGCTCGGTTACTGCTCCGGACGGTCTTCGGCATCGGATTCAGCAGAACGCACGATTGAGGCAGCAAATTTTGCCACGCGGATCTGCGTTTGTCAGGAGAAGATCAACATGGTGTTAATACCATATGCAGGAATGCATCTGCTGCCGCGGCGGTGGAGCCATCCAGATGAAATTCCGCCGCGATCCTCTGCTTCAAGGAACGTGCTTGAGCAGAAATTTCTTAAACCCCGCCCAATGCGATATCCAAACCTTCGTATCGCTTTTGTCGGGTATTGACCTGCGCAAGTCGATGGATCGGTTTAGAGGGGATTGTGCTCGATAGCAGCAGGTTCGCCGCACACACAAATCCCAAGCCGGTCAACCAACGCAAATGGAAGGCGAAGGCGACAGTCGCGTGCATTTCTCCGAGGTGAACGACCCCTGGTCCAGCTCGCGGCACGTCGCGGTGCTGCAGTCTCTAGACGCAGTCGAGAAGGTGCGTGCTTTACGTCTGCTCCCCTCCAAACGCGGTCGCTGTGGCGCGTTTTCTGTGTCTGAAGTTGCTGCCGAAAATGACACTGTTCCTGCTTAAATGGCCGCTAGAAACTGGTGACGGCGCTGCGCACGGCAGCGACCGCCATGTCCCACGTGGCGCCTCGCGTTTCCTCTGAGGAGAGCTCTTCGCTGGCGTTCAACGCGGCCTGCACGGAGTTCCTGCAGCTGGTGAAGGAGATCCACACGGAGCTGGCGAGTCACATCCACCTCGTCTCGGACTACCGCACCTTCGCGCGCAGCACGTACGGCGCCGAGAAAGACGCAGAGATCAGCCGCGAGAAGGTCAAAGTCGTGTCGGAGCAGCTGCAGGCGCTCTCGCGCTTCCTTGAGGACCACTTTACGCCCGAAGAGAACTAGCTGGATGACGCCAGGCATGTCTGCTCAGCAGGTCCGTAATATATTAAACTCGATGCAGTAGATCGTCAGCTGCCACCGATTGCCACCCCTGTGGAGACGCTACGGAACTTGGCAAAGTGTTTCTGCAGCTGAACACGCAGGCGACGCTCCCGATGCGCCTCCAGCGTCTCCATCTCGTCCACGTCGTCGTCATCTTCGCTAATTCGACTTTCCACTTGCAGCTACGAAGCAACGGAAGACATGGATATTAATCACGGAGTGGAGAGCAAAGGGAGAAGCGAGTGGAGGTCATTACCTCAGGGATGTAGTCTCGCGCGGCGGTCTCGAGACTGTACTGGATGTCGTTGAGCACGCGGTCGGTATCGTCTTGCTCCGGTTGCCTCCTCGGATCCAGTGGACGGTACCAACCTCTCTGGTAGAACTTCAGTGCGAGTTGGCGCTGGCGATCGTCTCCATGCAGCAAAACCTCTGCTAGCAACTGCCCATCGTCACTCTTCGAGTCTTTCCAGGAGAGAAGAACAGCGACCGGGACCGCGAAAAGCTCGGCGAGACACACAGCTGCTGTCTGCACGGCCACATAACGTGTGGTGCTCAGTACTGCAACCCGGACGAAGCAAATCAGGTACTCGCACGTTAAGGAGATCGATACCTGCCGGTGGTTCACGAAGATGTAGCGCATCGTGATGGCGGCCGCGAGCCACTTGAGCGACTGCGGCCGCTCCACGACCAATACGAAGGCCAGCGGAGTCAAAATGTCAAAGCGATCAACCTGTGCGTTGTTCGTCGGGAGTGCCGGCCACATTTCCAGGTTGGGTTAGAATTCCCATACCCTTCCGTGTTTCGACTCCTGTGCGATGAGATGCCACGGACGTACCAGGATCGGCAGAAGGTTTCGGTTGGAGTGCACCAGTGTAGTCACGGCTTGCGACGCGAGCACGAAAGCCGAGTGCAGATGCGCGTACGTCTCGTACTCTGTCGTCTCTTGCACCAAGGCGAGACGTTCGTCCACTCTGAACAGCGGAGGTGCGTCAACAAACGAGTACCGAACAGTTAGACGCGTCTTGATGGGTTAACGGGACGTTGTGTCAAACTCCTACCCGTCGAGAGTTTTGGCTGCATCCCCAGTCAAAGCCACTAGTGCTTCGCAAATGAGATCCTGCCATGGAAAAGTCGGAATCGTCAGAATCCGAAAGTCTCTATTGCATCTCGAGGATGCAAAGCAACGTTCCTCGAACCTGTAGATGTCGGGACTGCAAGAGCGCGTGCAGCAATTCGAGAGCCTCGTGTTGGATATAGACATCAGGCGAGTTGAGGAGCGTCATGCAAAGCGGCACGAGCTCGCGTTCCTTCTGGCTCCGATACTCTGGGTCGAAGGAGAAGGAGCCGATCGTGATCAACTCGCGAAGAACCTGTCAACAGCAAGACAGCATCGAACCAAGCATGCACGCCCTTCATTTTATGCTTCAATCTAATGTAGATCGATAGTAAGGCAGAAGTAGCAGAGCTTACCTGCGCACCGAAGAGCTGGAGATGCGTTTCTGGGTGTTCCAGCATGAACACGACTGCTGCGTGGGCTCGATCGAGGCCGTTCGGGTTCCCCACAAGCTGCTCCAAGAGCACCTCGCGGCAAAGCGTCCACAGACCCGACTCCGTCTTCCAGTCACCTCCATCGCTGCTAGCGAGCACGCCTCGAATCACCGCTAGCTCGCCATCTAGTCGACTGATTTCCTCCTTGCAGCTCCGATTCATCTGAGAGATCCGCAGGATGATTCGCAGCAAAGTGCCTCGATCGGTGGTTGAGATCAGCGGCTGCTGGCTCTGAAGGTGATTCCCAGGCAACGCCACGATCTTGAGCAGCAGTTGCAGCCCGCCGGCCTGCTGGAACTCCCGATAGTACGACTGCACATTGGCGGCCTTGAAGAACACTTGCAGACACGCCACTTGCTCCGACAGCACGAAGCATTTGGTCTTTCTTGGCTCAGCGTCAGAACTGTCACTGCTGAGATTCACGACGGACGCTGTGGTCTTCTGCATCCACGACAGGAGTCGCGGCAGGAAGAGCGCAATGTCGGCGCCGCACTCACTCTCGAGCAGATCTCCTCCATCCAACGCCGGGTCGAAGCGGTTGCAAAACCACTCGAGCAGCTTCTTGCGCTTATTCTTCGAGCCTGGGTCAAATGCACGTGAAGGATGAGAGCGAGCTGAGGCACACGACCATTCCCTGCCGAAGCGAAGACCGCCACAAGATGGAGAGCACAAGAAGATCAACACACCTTCATCCCAATCACGAAGCAGCGCACTCATGCTCCGTCTTTCGTGTTTCTTCGCTAACGACACTGGCCAGGCGTCAAAAATAGCGAGGCGAACATCCACGACGCTTTGTGGGGCCTCCTGTCCTCGTCAATGGCGAGGCACGTAGACGCCTCCAGCTCGTGACACCCAGCCTTCAGGTTCCGGTCGATACGATGGGTCAACCTCTCGAGGAGGACTGGGACTGCGCTCTTGGAACGCGTCGTGCGTCCACTTGCGATCGGTTGAGGTCGATGACCGGCGATGTTGGTGTCGAGAAGCTCTTGGACTTCCGCTTCTGCGTCGGTCTCGACCCCGACTGCGACTGCGACTGCGGCTTCGAGAATGGCTGCGGTAGCGGTATTGACGACGACTATGGCTGTGTGAGCTCCCTACGCTTCGGCTTCGGCTTCCGCCTCGACTTTTGCTTCGACCCCGCCGATCTCGACGCTGCTGGGATCGCCCATACCGCGTCTCGTCCAACTGCAAGGCCACCAAGGCAACAATATGGTCAGTTAGTTGTGTACCCTCCACCACCAGGCTGCAGATTATCTAGGAGAGCGTCTAGTACCTGCGGACGAAACGGGTCTGCCGGTGGCGGCGTGCCGACCAACCGTCCCCGAGGACTCGTCGATCGCGAACGTCCACGTCGTCCCTCCCGGCCATGTTTGTGCTCGCGCTTGTGCTTGTGCTTGTGACTCTTGGAGCCTTCGTCCTTCTTGCTACTGGCCTTCGACTTCTTGCTGCGTTTATCCTCGACGGTCACCTCCACATCGCGCCCGAACTCGTCCTTCCGGAACGTCTTCTTCGGCGGTGGGCGGCGATCATTCAGAGGCGATTGCGACGCTAACGGGACGTTTCCAATAGGACTCGCCGACCCGCGGTCTGGATCGTGCTTATAGCCCGAGGAACTCGCGTCGTCCTCGCCAGCCGCAGCGTCTCGAGACAAAGCGCCGTCGGCAACGGTGGGAGGGACGATCTCCCCGCTGCAATGGAGGAGCGTTTAGAGCTGTTAACACCTCAAGAAACCACCAGAAAAGCCGCAAGACGGCGTCTCCATGACGTAAAGCAGCCGAGCAGCGTGCTAGGAGGGACAGAGAACGAGACTCACCGCCAGTTGCGCAAGCCGGCGCCGCTCATGAGAAGACCAACGTCAGCTTTGCTTTTCAGTCGCGAGCGTGGAAGTAGGAGCTACCGTAGATTGCAAAGTATTGGCACATAGCTTCCTCAAAAGTATTTCATCAAAGGACTAGCCTGAACATCCGATTAGAAGACCCTCCGGTTTGCACTTTCGCCACCAGATCCCAGGGCTCACTTGAACCACCCTCCTTGCAGCGAACGAATGGCGTTCACGTCGTTGAGATGCGATGGGGGGCTGGCACGCAGGACGGACAGATCAAGTTGCATTTGCAGCTCACTTCGCTTCCGTTGGATCAGGAATTGGGATCTCGCGACATGACCCCCGTGGTGCGCAAGACTGCAGTTTAAATGCTATGGATGGTACTTGTGGCAGCCACAACGCCGCTTCAGTCGCCGCGACGCCAACCCCAAGCTCGACGCCACTTGCACGCCAATCCCCGACCAATTGCGGTTCTGATTTCGAAATATACGTTTCTGCAGCGGTTCTCGGTGGCATCAGCTTCAAGCTGCAGCGCGAGTGCCAGAACAAGGTGCAATGCTTGTGCCTGGATCCATCGCACCCACCACTGCGACTCGCATCCGTACCGTACCCGTCCGATTAGACGATCCTTGCAGCAAGCCACGGACTTAGCCGAGTGTGGTGGGCGTTACCTCGAGTTTGAGGTTCCTAAAATCTTTATCGCTGCGGACTTAACCGAGCTCCTCCACTCTCCTGTGCCGCGAGCGAGCGATTTTCCCCCAACGCCCCCCGCACCAAAGGAGGAGCTGAAAAAGAGAAAAAGCAACCAAGCCAAAGCCAAAAGAGCCGAACGACTACGTTACGAGCGGAGCCTCCACGCCCAGAAGCGCAGCCCCCTCCCCCGACAGCCATGAGCAGCAGCAACAATGACGACGACTTCGTCACCAAGACCACCAAGCACCGCAAGAAAATGACGGCCGTCGGCAGCAGCGGCGACCAGCAGGCGGCCAAGAAACCGCCCGTGGCCACCAACGGAGACGGCGGCGGCGCTTCCGCCGGAGGAGCGAGCGCCATCTCGCTGCGGCCGCGCACAATGTTCGCCATGAAGGGCAGAGGCCGCACGGAGTCGGAGGGCTCGGCGTACCGCCCGCAGTGGTCCAAGGACGGCGAAGGCTTCGTGTCGGCGACGGGCGCACCCGCCTCCTTCAAAGACGCGGCAACAGGAGGGGGAGACGCAGCAGGCGAGCATCGAGGCAAGGACGGGGGCGAGCGGCGCAAGAGCAAAGGTGGGGTTGGCTGGCTAACTGGCGTTGATGGCTTGCTTTTTGAAGACTAACCGAAGCTGGGGCTGCAATCATTTCGTTGCGGATGTGGCTGCTCTGCTGCAGTGCTGCGCTACACGAAGGAGGAGCTACTGGCGCTGCATTTCACAACGAGTGAACCGCCCGAGTTCCCGCCGGAGACGATGGTGGCGTCGGAGCACGCTTTGCCGCCCGTGGGCACGCTGCCGTTCGACTACGAGGAGATTTACAAGCAGTGGTCTCTCAACCGCAACCGCGGTCGTGGCCGCGGGCGTGGCGCGGCGCCGCCCGGCGGATTGCAGGGCACACGTGGCCATTCGGATCGCGCTCGCGGTGACGGCAAGTGGGAGGAGGGAGACGGCGCGAAGCACCGAGGAGACGACCATCGAGAGGGCGAGAGAGACTCGACGTGGCAGCGCGGCGCGAGAGTCACGGAGAACTCTCGAGACGGAGGCGACGTGTGGGACGATGTGCTGGAGGCAGGCACGGACAGCAACGAGATGGTGCGTAGACTGTGGATGGTGTGTGTCTGCTGGTTGATCGCACGCTTTCGGATACTGATTGGCAATTCTTAGGACTTGTCGAGTATGGCCGAAGCTGCCGAGAAGTTCCGACGAGAGATGGATGCGATGCGTGACGAGCTCCAGGGATCGTCGATTGACCCGGTGAGCAGTCGAAGCAGTTTAACTGAAGGGAGCTGTTGGCGTTTCTGCATCCGTCAAAGGTGGATTAACTGATTTGTGGTGCTGTTCGCGACACGTTAGGAGGGTATCAAGGACGACCTGGACGCCTTTGACAAGAAACTGGAGGATGCTGCTGCTGCCGGGCAATTCGACGACAGTGACAATGAAGAAACGCAGTGGGATGATGCTCTGGAGCCAAGCGGTGCTGGCGGGTCGTTGGAACCGCAGAATCCGGCGGCGACTCGACTGAGTGGCCAGACGAACAGCGGAGGGTTGTTCGACGCGCTGGAACCCGCAGGGGCACAATTCGCACTCGAGGAGAAGAGCAGCTTCTCGCTGCCGCAACTGCCAGTCGACGACCATCTGTCTGGAATGCCGTCCATGCATGCGGAAGTGGAGGACGAATGGTTCTATCTGGATCCTCAGGGTCTACAGCAGGGCCCTTTCAAGACTGCGGAGATGCGCGAATGGTTTGAAGCGGGCTACTTCAAGCCGCACCTTCCGATCCGCTTTGGACGGGAAGGTGCGTTCACGGCACTGGCGAGTCAGTTTGTGCACGGCCAAATGCCTTTCGCTGAGATGCCCCATATGAGTCCCGATATCGGAAGCCTTCACATCGATCCGCGGCAAAGTGAGCACCAGCGCTTGCTGGAATTGCAGCATGAACAGTTGCAGCGTGAGCGACAGCAGCAACAAATGATGCAGCTACAGCAGCAGCAGCAACAGCAGCAGCAGAGGCTGCTGCAAGAAGAGAA
The DNA here is from genome assembly GCA_001712635.2 of Nothophytophthora sp. Chile5. NCBI lineage: Eukaryota > Oomycota > Peronosporomycetes > Peronosporales > Peronosporaceae > Nothophytophthora > Nothophytophthora sp. Chile5. The sequence goes on along the minus strand of MBAC02002480.1, from coordinate 13,838 downwards.
GATCCGCATGGAGATGCAGCGCCTCGAAATGGCGCGCCAGCAGCAACAGACGCAATTGTACCAGCAGCAGCAGATGCTGCTTCATCAACAGCAGCAGCAACGGCAACAGCAGCAGCAACAACAACAACAGCAGCAACATATGCTGCTGCAGCAACAGAGTTCGTGGCAAAGGAGTCAACGTGAAGGGATCATGAGCGCACTCGGCATCTTTGGTGGCAGCCAAGACAGCGGCATTTCGACCAACGACAGCTTCCGTCCCGATGGGATGCAGCTCCAGTTTCAGTCGGATTTCCGTACGCAGCACGAGCTCAGCGTCCAGAACGCACAGACCCAAGTTCAAGATTCACTCGAGAACGAAGGAGCACAGAGAGGCAACCAGGCTTTCTGGGCCAACGCGGAAGCAACGCAGGCGGCTGGTGCAGGTAATATCGCCGCCTCTCTAGGCGGTCTGGACCCAGCTCGTCCTTCAAGCCCGATCGCGCCGGAAACAGCCCAGCTCCCTACCCCGACCAATGCAAACCCGCCGGTCGTGGATGCTTGGGGAGTGAGGCCGACGTCTCCAGCGGATACCTCGCTGTCGCTTCACGAGATTCAAAACCAGGAAAAGCGTCGCGCTGTTGAGAACGTACGAAGTTCTCTGGGCGGTAGCGACGACCAGACTAGCCAACCGCAGGCCCTTGACGGATCCGGCGGTGTGCAGCAACAACGCCACAATGAGTCATCGCCCGTGAAGGCGACGAAGAAAGAACAAACCACTGGCCAAGGCAAGGAGAAGAAGACCAGTCCGAACGTGGCCAAGAAGAACGGGAAGAATGGCGAGAGCACGAAGCGCGAGGCCAACGCTTGGACCGATGGTGCGGCCGCGTCTGCTCCCAAAGCGAGCAACAACAAGTCACTGAAATCGATTCAGCACGAAGAGCAACGCGAAATGCGCAACAAGATGGCCGGAGACGCATCCGGCACGGCGAATCTTGCCCAGATGGGTGCGCAATTGAAGATGATGCTGGGTGTGGAGTCGACTGCTGTAGCGCCAGGCTCGTCCCCGGCGCCAGCGGCGAAGCCCGTTCCGGCGCCAAAGCCAATGCCATCGTCAATGCCGGCACCTCCCGCTGCGCCCGTGGCGAGTCCGTGGGGCACTCCCGCTGTAGCCTCTCAAGCCGACCTCGCGAAGAAGCAGTCGCTGCGCGATATCTTGGCGGAAGAAGAGCGCTTGGCACATGAACGCGCCAAGGCCAACGAAGCGGCGGCCGCGAGCTCGAGCTCGCACTGGATGAACATTGTGGCGGGCAACACCGTCGCCTCGGCAGCGATCCCCAAGCCGTCTCGGTCGTCGTTGGGTCCCGTGCCCGCGTCCGTGCTGAAGAGTCGTCAACAGATTCGTGCCAACGGCGCGAAGGCATCCCCGGCGAAAGTTGAAAGCGATGCATCTTTCTGGAACTTCGGAGCGGCCGCGCAGTCAGTTAACAAGGAGTCCGTGACAGCCAGTAGCGCCAACGCTTTCGGATCGAGCAGCGTGTCCTCCGAGTTCATGGCGTGGGCTTCCAAACAGCTGAGTGCCATCGACGCCAATGCCAACGTGACGCTACTGGAGTACTGCGCGTCCGTCGAGGACCCGGGCGAGATTCGGGAGTACCTCGCCGCCTATCTGGGCTCCACGCCACGTGTGTCGGCTTTCGCGACCGAGTTCATCCAACGCAAGAAGGCGCAGAACGGTGGCAAGAAGTCTCCCGGTCGCCAGGACGCCGACCAGCGTGCGGCTGAGACTGGCTCGTCCAATAAGCGCGGCAAGCGCCGCCCCAAGAACCAGAAGATCGATCCGTCCCTGCTCAGCTACTCAGTGGGCAGTTAGGCACTGGCTGTAGGCGTGACGTAGCAGGCAGTGACGAGGTAGGCGTGGATAGGAAGGAGGAGGAGGAGAGCAATCAGCATGAGCATGAAGTTGTTGGGCATGATATGGGCCTTTTCTGCCGGACACAGATCGGCTACCTGGTCACCTTTTCCAAACTGGTTTGTCCGACGGGAGGAAATATTGCAGACCGGGTAGTCATTTGCATCTGGAATGAACCTCGATCCAATGGGTTCTAAGGTTTTTCACCGGGGAGAGCGATTCCCAAAGACACAAACACAATAGGCCCAAGCAAGTTCGGCAAGATGGACGAGGAGATGAAGAGCGACGTGAAGACGGAGGTGAAGAGCGAGGCCTCCAGCGCGGCGGCCGTCGCGGAGGAGAAGCGCTTCGAGATCAAGAAGTGGAACGCCGTGGCGCTCTGGTCTTGGGGTGCGTGTGTTCTCTGTTGTCGTTTAGCCGTCGGAAAGGGATCTTTCGTTCCTTTGGGTTGAGAAATGGAGAACAAGGACGGCTGGAACCGGGCGTTTGGCAGCGGACGAGAGCGGATGCGGATGGCATGATGGAACTGCATTGAATGGAGGCGTTGACATGTGTCTGTCGTGGGATTGGTTGCTGCGTAGATATCGTGGTGGACAACTGCGCCATTTGCCGGAACCACATTATGGATCTGTGCATCGAGTGCCAGGCCAACCAGGCGTCGGCCACCAGCGAGGAATGCACGGTGGCCTGGGGCGTTTGCAGTACGTGATCTATCGCGTGCAGTGTCCGTTGTGGGCTGCGAAGAGAGACAAGACCTCGGTCTGGCTGTTCTAACGCTCTATCTTTTGCTTGCTGTTGTTTCTGGCAGACCACGCCTTCCATTTCCACTGCATTTCGCGGTGGTTGAAGACCCGCCAGGTGTGCCCGTTGGACAACCGCGAGTGGGAGTTCCAGAAGTACGGCAGATAAGGTTTCGCTCTCCCAGGACGACCAGGAATCAACCCAGAGGTGACGAACGACTGTGGCCCCGCCATTCGAAGCAGCTCCAGAGCCAAGCCACGCCAAGTGTCGACCTTACCGCTACAGCAGCACGCATCCACACACAAGAGAAGAGAGAGAGAGCAGTCGTGTGGTTGGTTTAATTACTTCAGTAAGTTCTTTCATGTCTTCCTTTTCCTGACAGCAAATGCCGAACTGACGTTCACAGCCAGGCAAGATCACGCGACTTTCATCAGCCTATCGAGTGTTCTGTCCTATGAATGAGCGCAGCAAGAGATGCCTCACGTCCAGAGCGAGAGCACGCCCATGGCGCAGTAGCCCGAGACGAGCGCCGAGCACTTTTCCAGCAGGAAGCGGGGGTCCTGCAGTTCCTGCGGGATGATCTCCATGATGGCGACAAATAGGAAGGTGCCACCGGCGAAGGCGGCGCAGATGCCTGCCGCTGGCGAGGAATGGTTCGCATCGACCAACAACCAACCGAAGAGGATGCCCGTGGGCGTCATGAGCGAGAAGACGCCCATGGACGTGAACAGCTGCGACTTGGAGACGCGGTGGTGCATGAACTCGAGCGCCAACGCGAAGGCGGCCAGCGACTTGTGAGCCAGAATGGCCACCAGGATATCCCACGCCGCGTGACTCGAGGCGCCAATGCCCATCCCTTCCATCACCGAGTGGAAAGACAGCGCCACGAACACGACAAGCGCCAGGATCGGGTTGCCCTTCACGATGCCGTGGATGTGTGAGTGCGCCTCCTCCTCCGGCTTGCTCGCGTCTCCCGAAGCGACTGCAACCGCCTCGTCGCTCTCTCCACGTGTGCCATACACGCCGCTCTCCAGTTCGTGTCCGTGCGAATGCCCATTTGTCGTCGGCCGTATGTCCATTTCAGCAACAGACGTCGGTTCTGCCGCCAGCAACGCGTCGGCTTCATGCTCTTGGCCATGGGCATGACCACGGCCGTGGACTTTGCCGTACCGACGCTGCACCGTATGTGCCAGCACCTCAACGAGCAGCACCATGAGGAACCCGCAGCCGTAGAAGAAGTTGGCCCACTTGAAGCAGCGCTGGTCGTCGCTGTTGCCGCCGCCTCCCACGGCTAGAAAGATGGCGGCCGTGTGGTCGCAGCCCCATTGCGTCAGCGCCTTGTTGTGCTGCGCGTCCGGCAGCAGATGCATACAGGAGCTGGCCAGGAAGATGCCGGCGGCCACCATGTTGAGCACGCTGCTGGCGCGCTGGCTCACGCGCTGGCTGCTCAGCAGCGGCGCCACGCCGCCCACCAGTGCCAGCACCCAGATCAGCAAGGCCGCGAACAGCTTGAACCGGTCCACGAACTCCATGGCCACTCGACGACTGGGTATCGATCAAATCGCCTTCTGCGTATGCTTGCGCTTGCTGCCGTCGCTTGGAAACTGAAGCCTGAAGCGCGTGAGCTCTGTCTGGAGTGCGTGCCATGGCGGCGTCTTCCGCCCTTCGCGTTATCCGACGGCGGATGGAGCGATTTGCGATACGGTATTGGTATGCGATACAAGCGGGGATAAAGTCTCGGAGGATTGGCTGCATGGAACGACTGAAGCAAGACCTGTGGCTTGTGGTCAACTACGCTACAATAGGAAATCATTCGATATGGCGGGAGGATCGGACATAACAGAGTATTGTGTTGATTGGAAGGAAGAATTTCCTCTTCGAACATATAAATGTGGACCGTGATATTTGCTTTTACAGGGAGGCATTCTCCGACGCATTTTGTGAGCAACTTCCAGTCCAGTTTTGAAGCAAGCACAAGTATGGGGGCGCAAGGTTTGTCGACTGGCTGCTTGGGGGCCGATGGGCGCATAAACGTAGATGAAGACTAACACTACGCCGCGTGTCCATGCATATTGGCTTGCTTAACGCTCGCCCTTCGACGCACGACGCGTGTTCTGTCTCGCAGTGTCCACTTGGCACCAGCGTAAGTCTATCGCTCCGGCGCTTGACGTCTCGGCGTCTTCAGCCGCTCGCTCGATGGACAAGGTGAAGGTCGTGATGCTCGGGGAAGCGGCCGTGGGGAAGACGACACTCTTCCGCCGACTGATGGGGACCGCGCTTCCTAGCGACTACGTGCCGTCCACCACAGGTTGACAATGCTTGAAGCTGCTTGATTGGGGTTGCACGGCTCTCACTTCGCCATCTGATATGCTGCAATAGCCGGTGTTGGCGCCAAGCTGCTCCAACTCGAAGGCCACTCGCCGGTGGTTATAGAAGTGCGCTAATGCGTGTTCGCTTCCACTACTGCCCTTGGCTTCTCGTGAACTGATACGGGCTGCGTTCCCAAGCTTTGGGACGTGCCGCCCCAGAGCTTTGCAGGTCCGAGGATCTACGTCCGCTACTTCGGCGGTGCACAAGCGCTGGTACTGGTCTTCAGTCTGTCGGCGTCGGAGTCATGGCGGGGACTGCCTAAGTACCTGGAGGTGGCTCGGCGCGAGATCCTCGGGGACGAAGCCTCTCGAGAACCGCAGGAACGCCAACAGACGCTGCCTGTGGTGGTGGTGGGCAACAAAAGCGACTGCTTGCTCAAACAGGACGAGGATGGAGAGGCAGAGGCAAAGCGCGCGTTAATGCGGGAAGAAGCTCGCGCGTGGTGCCGCGAGAAGGGCCTGGCGTACGTCGAAGTGTCGGCGCTGGGCAATTCGACGACGACGCTCGATATCTTCAAGCTGATATTGCAGCAGGGGGTGCTTGCACTTTAGTTGAGTACAAACGTCGCCAGCCGTGCCTCGTTTAGGCACCTCAAACTATTCATTCACGTCAACCTCCCGATTGTTACAGCAATTCAAGTGTGCTCCACTCACGTTGGTTCCAATTCATTTGCAGGTCTCTATGCTGATAGTCTCCTTTAACGCATTCCCACCTGGTTTTGCCTTCCTATCGCAATCCAGAGGTTCTTCCACGACTGCTGCCAATGCCTCCGCCACTTCCATAACTCCCCCGATCGACGGTCCAGCCAACCAGCCAAGCAAGACCCGATGGCGGACGACCAAGCGGCGCGCGCGATGGCGCCCCCGAATCTGGAGCTGAAGCAGCTGGGCCGCGACGCCAAGAACCTCAAGCACAAGCACAAGAGCAAGCGCCCGCACCAGGCGCGCGGCGATGGCAGCGCCTGCTCTGCGGCCAAGAGCGGCGAGCTGAAGCGGTCGCCGTCGGCGGCGTCTCCGGGCCGCCACCACGTGCACGGAAAGCGCAGCGCCGCGAGCTCCAAGGGCTCCCGCGAGGACGCGCTGCGCGAGCTGCTGGCCGGCAAGATCGCCGAGATTGAGGTCGGCGGCGATGAGAACCTCGAGAGCCCCATCGCGCTCGCCGGTGCGAAGGCCAAAGCCTGTTGCGCTGAGATTTTTCCATCGGTATTTGTGCTGACCGACTGGGGTTGGTGGATACTGTAGGCATTTACCAGGACGAGAAGCTGCCGACGCAGACGCTGGAGGCGGCGGAGGCCGTGGTGGCCGATGACGCGCTGACGGCTGACGAGAAGGTGGCGGCGCTGGCCGACAGCCTCAAGCTGGCGGTACGCAGCCTGTCACGTCAAGAGGCTCAGTTGATGGTGATGGAGTGTGGGCACTGGACTAAGAGGGGCTGCTGTGTCGTATACAGAGCGAGCAGCTCGGGCTGATGCAGAAGAAGATTGGCGAGATGAACTCCAAGTGCATTTTGCTCAAGCAGCGCAAGAACACAGGCACGTGGCTTCCCTCGAGGCTTTAAGCCATGGCCCGAATTGATTGAGGAGGGCGCTAGACCAGCAGGAGAGGGGAGTACTGAGATGGGAGAGCCTTCTAACGGTTGGATTGTGTGCTGCAGTGAGCACGGAGCTGCTGAAGACGAACAGCTCGAAGGTCAAGCTGGAGCAGCTCTGTCGGGAGCTGCAGCGGCACAACAAGCTCATCGTGGTACGTTTGCTGCCGTCTCGTCCAGCAAGAACTGCGTTTGGTTCTTGAGCGCTCTGACCGATGTAAATGGTGCTTTCCTTGGTCGCGTAGAGCGAAAGCCGCCGGATCGCTGACGAAGAAGACGAGAAGAGGTCGGTAGTGGGTTTGTGGCATCCTAAAGAGGAAAACGGTTCGTTTTGAATTGACTTGGCGCCTTGTTGGTGGCTGTAGACGCGAGCTGTCGGCGCAGTTCCAGAAGACGATCGAGGAAGTGAGCTCCAAGATGGACCAGCAGGGCAAAGACTACGTGGCGTCGCTCAAGGAGAATGAAAAGTACGTGTCTGGGTCTCCCCACAGACACGGAGTCGTCTCTGACGTCCTTGTGCGCTTGCTCTGCTCTGTTCAGTCTCCAGCAGAAGCTCAAGTCGTTCCTGGAGCAATACACGATGCGCGAGGAGCATTTCCAGCGGCAGCTGGAGACGAAGGACCTGACGGTGCAGCTGGCGGAGACGAAGCTGAAGCACCAGGTGGAGCTCACGGCCCGCGAGTCGGAGAGAGTGACGGTGACGCTGGAGAAGGCCAAGGAGTTCTCGGACCGCGAGGTGCAGCTGCAGGCACAGCTGAACTCGTACTCGGAGAAGTTCGACGTGGTGCAGGAGACGCTGGCCAAGAGCAATCAGATGTTCGGCACGTTCCGCGAGGAGATGGACAAGATGGCCAAGGCCACCAAGAAGCTGGAGAAGGAGAACCTGGCGCTCAAGAAGAAATGCGCCGCCTACGACAACGGCGCCATCGCCACGATTCAGGAGAAGGTGGCGTCCGCGGAGGAGACGCAGAAGCTGCAGGAGAAGCTCAAGAAGCTGGAGAGTCTGTGTCGCCACCTCCAGGCCGAGCGCAACAGCATCCGCCAGGGCCAGCAGCAGATGCCGCCGGCTGCTGCCACCGAGTCGGCGTAGAAGGCGCGACCGAGGCCAGCCACACGACGACCAACCAACGAAAGCGGCCAACGCGCAGACCAAATATAGCGGATCAGCCCACGACACCTCGCCGGTAATAGATCCCTCCTCTTGTCATGGCTGGCTGTATTTTCGGCGGAGATGCTCGCTCTTGTGCGCTGTGCTAGGCATTCCTGCGTGTCCACGGGCTGGCCAAGCGACAACGGGAACTGAGCAGCGAAAGAGGCGACGATGAAGCTGGCCAGCAACAACGAGAGCTTCGCGAGTGGCCTGCTAGCCGCCGACGGCAAAGGCTCCAGCGCAACTTCCGCTGCGACGAGTGCGAAGTTCGTGCAGGCAGCGAAGCGCATCGGCGGGAAGGACGCGCCCGTGAACTACTCGTTCGAGGAGCGCGTGTTCTCCGCGGCGGATACGGCGCCCGCCAAGGCTGCAGCCAAGCTGGAGGTGGTGGAGATGCTGCGCTCGCGCATCCTCTCGGCCGAGAAGCCGCAGTGGAACATGGTGACGTCCAACTGGGACGACATGCAGATGACCGGCAAGTGCTACAAGCGCACCAACGTGAATGCAGAGGTACGGCCGCTCTGCGGGGCCTGCGACCTGCTGCGTGGTCTCACCATCGTGCCGCTTCGTGCTTTCTCCAGAGGAACCGCGCGCACATGTTCGTGTACAATCTGCGGGCCGAGAAGCTGCCGAAGAAGAACCCGACGCTGAAGCCCAAGGCTTCGCGCTTCAACACGGGCATCCTGGAGGTGGCGCTCAAGGACGAGGACCCGGGCGACGCGTTCGGGGACGAGCGGGTGATGCGGGTAGGTCGACGCGCGCTTCCCATTGAGAACGCGCGGTGCTAATGCTGGTGGTCGGGCCTTGCAGGGGATCGCCAAGTGCGTGGAGGAGCTGCCGAACCACCCGGATCTGCGGGACGCCGAGCCTTGGAACCAGTCTGTGGAGCTCACGAAGACGCTGCGCAAGGAGCATGTACGTCGTCTGCCTCGAGGGCACGCGGCGCCTTCGACGCACGCTTTGCTGACTTGCTGGGCTGCTGTTCGCTTGGCGCTTGATGTAGTTCGCGACTCTGGAGGCCGAGCGGCAGGCCAACAGCGACAAGTGGACGCGCAAAGTGGGCGCCAAGGCCAACTACAAGAACCCGGAGCAGCTGTCGAAGGAGCTGGCCGAGCGGATCCGCCAGGAGAAGCAGGCGGCGGCTGCAGCAAAGGCCGGGCAGCGTCGTTGAGCAGCTACAGCCTTAAGTGCCTCCACCTTAAATCCGTAAACGAGGCAGCCGCTTGCGGAAGCGACACCTTCTTGATCTTCGTCCTCGTCTTGAACGGGCGCGACGGTTGCTAGCAGACGCCTCTGTCTCCGCCAGGAAGCGGCAAGTCGCGTCCTCCGCTGCGTCTGAAGAGCTGGAGGCCAAGCACCGCCATGTCCGCGCCCAGTCCCCCCGAGTCGCTCGTGCAGTATGGCGACCCCATCTTCACGGGCGAGACGCTGGACCCGCCCAGGAAGGTGCCGGGCGCCGCCAACTCCGCGTCGTCCTCGTCCTCGATGACTGCGGCCGTGGTGGCGGCGGCGACGGACTCGTCTTCCAACGGGAAAGGCTCGGACGGCGTCGCGCGGGTCGAAGACATCCTCAACGCCGTCCTGCCGCCGCAGTACGTGTCTTGCCTCCCCCCTCTCCGCATCCTGGACCCGTAACGAGGCTAATCCGTGGGTATCTGGCCCTCAGGATGTGGTCCGAGGAGTCCTCCGGCTTCTGGCTCCGATACGCGTCCAACGTGCCGTCCACGCGCTTCGACGTGCTGCAGCTCCAGGAAGCGCTGGACGGCAAGCTGCTGCAGCGCCAAGCGCGGGAGAACGGCATCTGCCCCGTGCGGGAGGACCTGTACTCGCAGGCCTTCGACGAGCTCATCCGCGAGGTGACGCTCAACTGTCCGGAGCGCGGGCTGCTGCTGCTGCGCGTGCGCGACGAGCTGCGCCTCACCACGGACGCCTACAAGACGCTCTACGACTCCAGCCTCACCTTCGGCGTGCGCAAGCAGCTGCAGGCCGAGGACGGCATGGGCGACCTGGCGGAGCGGATCGCCCAGCTGCAGCACGAGAAGGCCGAGGGCGAGAGTCGCGTGGCGGAGCTGGCCAACAAGCTCGAGGTGGTCGAGAAGCGCGCGGCCGAGCGCAAGACGCTGCAGGAGAAGAAGTGCAAGGAGGAGCTGGACTTCCTCAAGTACCAGGGCCAGCACCTCGACGCCTTCCTCAAGTCCGCCGGAGGGAGCGGCAGCGGCGTCTCGACGTCAGCAGGCGGCGCCAAGTGACCGGCACGAGCAGGAGCAGCAGCCAGCGTAGGGGAGAGCAGAGCACGAGCGGAAGGCTGGGCTGGGAGGCTAAAGGGTAATCGAACTGATGGGAACCACCACGTTAGCGAGCATAGGCAACGAGAGATGCAGGAGGCCGGCACTCACGCGGCCTCGTCCTCGTCCTCGGGCGAGCGGCTGGGCTTCGACGTCGGCTGGCTCATGCCGGCAGCCACCTCGACGAGCAGCGCGTGTGCGGCTGTCACGTACTTCTTCTGCTCCTGCGCCACCTGGCGCCGCACGTGCTGGCGCTGGACGTGCGGCAGCAGGAAGCTGGCCACGAGCTCGCGCACCACGGTCTCGTCGCTGTCCAGCGCGCTCTCAAGCTGCAGCACGATGCCGTCCACGCCGGCGCTGCGCACGTGCAGCTCCCGCAGCGCTTGCGACTGCGCTTGCTCCAGCGTCACGTCGTCGAGGACGTCGGCCACGAAGTCGCGCGCCGTCTCCTGATGCACCAGCGTGACGCGGCGGAAGACCTCGTCCTCGCGCTCTCGCAGCAGATCCTCGGCCTGGCGACGCCCGCCTTCCTCCACTTCGCGCACGCGGCGCTGCTCCGCCGCGCTGGTGACGAAGGCGCGCATCTTGGCCACTTCGCGGGACCGGGACAGCTCCTTGGACAGGAAGTCCAGCATCTCCGACACCACCTCGCCCTCCGCACGCGTGCGAGCGGCCTCCGCCACGCGCTCCGTCGCCTCTGCGCCGCCTCTGCGCAGGATCGTGGCCTGGTGGCGGCGCTGCAGCGCCAGCTGCTCGTCGGCTGCGCGCAGCTCCGCGATGAGCTCGGAGCGCCGCTCCTTGCCCTCGAACATCATGTTCTGCACGGCGCGGCCACGCAGCAGCTTCTGCAGCAAGCGCACGGCGTCCGCGACGTCGTGCTCCTGCGTCTCGACGGCATGAGCCAGCGCGTACTCGGGCGTGGGCGGGCGAACCAGCGGCTGCTGGTGCTTCGCGCTGGCCCTCCGAGACGTCGGACTGGCAGGACTCGCGGGGCTCGGACTCGGCTGGCCTGCAGACACGGAAGCGCCGTTCTCGTCGCTGCTCTTCTGCTGCTCCTTGCCCTTCTTGATGATGGACTCCATCTTGAGGAGGTGGGCCTCGACTGCAGCCTGCTTGCGCTCCTTGGCAGTGCGTCCGCTCTTCTCGCGCGGCTTGTAGTTGCCCGCCGACGGCACCAGCAGTCGCGCCGGCAACGCGCTCTCGAGCTCGCGCAGGGCGTCAAGCTGAAGGAACTGCGGCTTGCCGATGCCCAGCTCGCGCACCTCGACCTTGCCAGCTTTCCCGTCGCGAGTGACGGGCGCGTAGACCTGCGAGCCGAAGTCCGCGTACTCGCCGATGATGTCGCGGCCGCGGTCGGGCCGCGAGGCGCCGTGGCCGCGCTCCTGCTGCTGCTGCGCGCGTTTCTTGGTGAGCTTGCGTAGCGCCGCCACACGCTCCTGCTGGATGCGCTCGAGCGCGTTCTCCTTCTCGTGCAGCAGCCGCTGGCGCAGCGCTTCGAGCCGCTGCTCTGCAAGGAAGGCCGTCTCCTTCTCGCGCTCCACGAGCGCCTGCTCGAGCAGCGCGATGCGTTGTGCGTGAAAGGCGTCGATCTCGGCCTCGCGATAGGACCACTCCCGCGTCTCCTGCGCCTCCAGCATGGCTTTACGCAGTAGGAAGCTGGCCTCGTCGGTCATCGGCGGCAGCGAGGCCTCGAACGCGCGCTTCTTACGGTTGCGATCGAGGAGTTCCAGCTCCGCCTGGCCCACAGGGAGCTGTCCGCGCGCGTGGCTCAGTCCTGCGAGTCCTGCGATTTCGGGGATCGCGCCCGTCGCCGTCTTTTGGATCGTGTAGTCGGGCGTGTACGGGTCCGTCTGCGCCTCTGAGTCGCGGTAGACCGTCTGGATGCCCACCGACCGCGTGCCGCCTTCGATGACATCAGCTGCGACAGCAGAGGATGCGTGGCCGCTCTCACGGCGCCGCTTGACTGGAGAGGTGGGGCCCGCATAAGCCGGTGCCAGCAGAACCTCCGGCGGCTCGGCTTGCAAGTGCGGAAGCACTGGACGGCGGTGGAATTTGACACGCTCGCTGCCGCTCACGAGCACACTGCCCTCGGCTGGGTTCTGGTTGCTGAGGGTGCTGCTCGTGCTCGCGGCCTTCGAGGACGTGTGGAAGACGCCCTTGCGGAACGCGCCTCCCGAATTCGAGACGGTGTACACGGGATCTGCAGGCAGAGCGAGCGGAGAGTGGAGAGCAGTCAGCCCCCGGAGTTAAAGAGAGGAGAGGACAAGCGACTTACCATAGACGGGATCGAGTGCCCGGGATTGAATGAGTCGGGACATGGCCGCCAGAGAGGAGAAGCAGGTAGCGGCGCTTGGAAGCCTTCGATGGGGAGCTCGCTGGATCGCTGGAAACCTGGAAGAACATGAGGCGACGCGCCCAAAGCCGTTTCGCGGCGACGAGGAGCACCAGTCTCCAACTTGGGCCACAGCCACATAAATAGCAAGACTTCCCACTCTGGGAACGCATCACAAAGCACGCAAGCACATGCAAACATGGCAACAACATGTACATTTTCACGGGGCTTCGAGGACTCAGTCGCGCCATACGACCCCATTCCACCCCACCACGCACCGCACAACACATCTCTAGATGCCGCTCGAACGGGTGCGTCTCTGTTGCCTCGTGGGGCCTCCTCAGACTCAGGACGACGCACTCTTGGCGAAGTCCAGTGCGAGCTGCTTCGAGCGCGTGACGCAGTCGGCCAGCCCCACGCCGTAGAAGCTGTTGCCGCCCAGGAAGAGGCCTGGTGCGTTGCGTGCAGCCTGCTGCTCGATGCGCTGCAGTGTCTGCGGGAAACCCACATGGTATTGCGGGATCCCGTTGGTCAAGGCCATGGCGCGCACATAGTCCGGCGTCCGTGTGATGCCTAGGTGGCGCTTGAGAGCGTCCAGCGCGTTGCGCTCCAGCTCGCCTTCGGGGAGCGACGCCACCTCGGGGAAGTGCGCACCGCCGCTCATGACACTCAGCCGCGTCTGCATCCCGTCACCTCCGTTCTGCATGGGGAAAGTGTTGGAATCAAACACGACACCGAGCACCTTCTCGCCCTCCGAGGACGGCACCAGGTACCCGAAGCCGTCGGAGGGAAGCACCTTCTCATTGTACCCGACGTGCACCATGCCCATGTCCACGAACTTGATCTCACGCAGCGCCTGGGCCAAGCCAGGCACCGAATCCTGTACCGCCGGGGCCAAATAGCACGCCGGGATGGTGGAAAACACGTGCGACGCCTGGATGGGCTCGAGAAGCTCGCCGGACTTAGCGTCTTGGCTCTCCACCGTAAACGTCTGCGTGGACCACGCTGAGGCACTGGGGTGTGCGACCTGCAAGCGCGTCACCTTCGTGTTGAGCTGGATCTCAGCCATGGGGTCCGACGTCACGCTGTCTTCCAGCGCCTGCATGAGCACACTCATGCCGTCCGTAAAGCTCACGCTCACCGCCTTCTCGTGCTGCTTCACAAACGCCGATTTCATCGAGCCGTCCAACAGCGTATCATCCGCGCCCGAGGACCCTCCAAGCAGCATACCGCGCACCACTGAACCGTGTTTCTGCTCCATGTCCACCAGCATGGGGAAACACGCAGCGATCGAGAGCTTGTGGATGTCGCCTCCGAAGATGCCAGACGCCATGGGGTCCAACAGACGCTCGGCTACTACGGGACTGAATCTCCGCGCCGTGAAGTCGTAAATGGACTCATCGTCCATTGCCCCAGGTTTCGTAAACAGTTCATGCAGCCCCGCGCGGGCCACGGCAGCCGACAGCGGCCACTTCAGCGCTTCAA
>MBAC02002467.1:0-24573 GCA_001712635.2 Nothophytophthora sp. Chile5 | reverse complement strand
CGTGGCTCTGGTGCCTGGCTCTGCGTTCGGCGTGAAGAATGGCCTCCGCATTTCGTACGCGAGCTCGATGGAGACGATCGAGCACGCGATGGACGGCTTGGAGCAGTCGCTCAACGCTCTGACCTTCACGTTGGATTCGATTGAGCATGTTGCGGAGGAGGCTGCCTCGTCCAAGCCTGCAATGAATGGAGTGAACGGGACGGCCGCAACCAAGGCTACGTGGAATGGTGATGCTCCGATGTCGGAGAAGTATCCTCAGAACCCACTGCTGGGGAAGATCGCGCCGTCCAAGACGGTGGTGATCCACGGCATGGCCAAGCAGCTGGAGGCCGAGGGCAAGGACGTGTGGTCGCTGTGCGTGGGTGAGCCCGACTTTCCGCCGGCTGAGCGCGTGCTGACGGCGGGCAAGGTGGCCATGGAGCAGGGCAAAGTGAAGTACACGGACGTGAAGGGCACGGCGGAGCTGCGCACGCTGATCGCGAAGTACCTGGAGACGTGCAAGGGCGTGAAGTACGACCCTCTGACGGAGATCCTGGTGTCGAACGGCGCGAAGCAGACGGTGTACCAGGCGCTGCTGACGATCTGCAAGCCTGGCGAGCAGGTGCTGATCCCTGCGCCGTTCTGGGTGAGTTACCCCGAGATGGCGAAGCTAGCTGGCGCGGAGCCTGTGATTCTGCAGACGAAGCTGTCGGAGAGCTACCTGATCGACCCCGTGGAGTTGGAGAAGGCGCTGACTGCGAACCCGCGTGTGAAGGCGATGATGCTGTGCAACCCGAGCAATCCGGCCGGCACGGTTCACTCGCCGGCGCAGCTGGAAGGGATCGCTGCGGTTCTTCGCAAGCCTCAGTTCCGCCACATCCTGGTGATCGCGGACGAGATCTACGAGCAGTTGATCTACCAGGACGCGAGCGAGCCGAAGCGTGTGCACCAGTGCTTCGCGACTCTGCCAGAGATGTACGAGCGCACGCTGACGGTGAACGGCTTCTCCAAGTCGCACGCGATGCCTGGCCTGCGGATCGGCTACCTCGCGGCTCCGAAGTACTTCGTGCAGGTGTGCACGAAGCTGCAGGGTCAGCTGACGTCGTGCGCCAACTCGATCGGCCAGGCGGCGGCTTGTGAGGCGATGAAGTTCGAGTTGGAGTGCGTGGAGCAGAAGAAGGAGCGCATGACGGAGACGCTGGCGATCATGGACGCGAAGCGGCAGTACGTGGTGAAGCGCCTGCGAGCCATCCCGCAGCTGGGCTTCGCGTACCCGACGTCTGCTTTCTACGTGTTCCTGGATTTGTCGTCGTACTTCGATGGCAAGACGGGTGTGACGGCGGACAAGAGTGAGGTGGTGAAGGACGCGGACGACTTCTGCGAGTACTTGCTGCGCCACTTCCACGTGGCTCTGGTGCCTGGCTCTGCGTTCGGCGTGAAGAATGGCCTCCGCATTTCGTACGCGAGCTCGATGGAGACGATCGAGCACGCGATGGACGGCTTGGAGCAGTCGCTCAACGCTCTGACCTTCGCGTGAGTATGGATTTGGTGTTGCCGAGCATGTGGGTGCTGAGTTGCATTGGTTCGTTCCCGGTAGCTGGGTGAAGCCGCGCGATGGCTTTGTCAATGCTGGGCCTGAAAATTGCATTAACCCATGAATGAATATTGTGTGTTTTTCTTGAACGTGCAGCGAAATGGATTAAATGAGGCTGTTTTGCAAATAGAAGGCTGCTGTGAACACCCAGTCGCCAAAAACCCGTGTGTCCACCCAATCACCTATCTGGGTGTTGGTATCTGTCATGTCACAGCGAGATCATATCGCGACCATAGCCGGTCCACTGCGCGACCAATCATAACGATAGGTCGCTATAGCCGGGACAGATCCGTCACCCATGCGACCAATCCTGGTGTTTGGTCGCACTGCAAAACTGAAGCACCATCATCCAGCCCCCTCAACCAGCAATCATCACGCCTATCTTGCTGTTGTCCAGCAAAACGGAGTTGCCAGTTTAGGGTCGGCTGCTGTCACGCGTCACTGCTATGACCATACACAGAGCCCGAAGGATGTCGGTAATCATCCTTTATCGTCGTCTTCTTCTTGCTACTGGAGCCGCCGCTTGGCTGTTGCAGACTGTCAAACCAACGCATTTCCAATTTGGCAGTCTCTGCAACAAGCCCCAGTACTTCCGACCACCTTCGATCAACTTCAATTCCATCATGGGCGCGGAACTCAAGATCGCGTACGAAGGCGAGATGGCCGAGCGGGCGGCGCACCACTTTGTGGGCGGAGCGGCCTCATCCGTGGGCTACAAACGCGCGGAAGACGTGTGCGTCGCAGTGAAGCACGAGGACGCCGACTTCGCCGTGTTGCCTATTGAAACCTCGACCCTCGGCAGCATTCACGTCAACTACGACCTGCTGCTGAAGTACGGACTGCACATCGTAGGCGAGTACGACCTGCAGGCGAGAGCGGGTGATGACACAGAGCCCACGGCTTACACGCGGTTCCTGCTGTTGTCCAAGAAGGAGGACTTGGCTCTGGACGACAAGGCTGTCGGCGTGGAGTTCAAGACGTCGCTGGTGTTCGGATTCAAGGACAGCACGGTTAAGGGCATGTTGAACCGCGCACTTACCGTCTTCTCGCAGCGTGATCTGGACCTGACTAAGATCGAGAGTCGTCCGTGGGATGGCCAAGCTCCCCAGCAGCACGGTGAGACGTCAGTGGACACGCGCAAGTACAAGTATCTCTTCTATGTGGACGTCCAGGGTCACTTCACGGACGAGAACGTCGTCGGTGCACTACGCCGCCTTAGCGAGATGTGCGCCTTCGTCCGCATCCTGGGATCGTACTCGACCTCGCAGAGCGACGAGGCCATGACTGCCGCGAAGCTGGCGACCAAGACCGGCCGTCTTGAGACCGGCACGAACATCACCATGGCCGACAAGTACCCGCTGAATCCCATGTTCCAGAAGGTCACCGTCGCCAAGACAGTGTTGATCCACGGCCAGACCAAGCAGATGGAGGCTGAGGGCAAGCAGGTCTGGTCGCTGTGTGTGGGCGAGCCAGACTACAACCCGCATGAGCGTGTGCTGGCTGCGGGAGCTCAAGCCATGACCCAAGGCAAAATCAAGTATGCGCACATGAAGGGCATGGTGGAGCTCCGTGCTCTGATCTCCAAGTACCTCGAGCAGATGAAGGGGCTCAAATACGACCCGGCCACCGAAGTGTTGGTGTCTAACGGCGCCCAACAATCGGTGTACCAGGCGCTCTACGCAGTGTGCAAACCCGGTCAGAAGGTGCTAATCCCGACGCCCTATTGGCTCAACTACCCAGAGATTGTGAAGCTCGTGTATGCCGAGCCTGTGGTACTCCGCACGACGTTGGAGGAGAGCTACCTGATCAACCCTGTTGAGCTCGAGAAGACGTTGACGGCGAACCCGGAGACGAAGGCTATCATCCTGTGTAACCCGAGTAATCCGGCCGGCACCCTGCACTCTCCCGAGCACCTGGAGAAGTTGGCTGCTGTGCTGCGGAAGCCTCAGTTCCGACATGTCGTGGTCGTCTCGGACGAGATCTACGAACAGCTTCTGTATCAGGACGAAGGCGTTCCGGAGCGCAAGCACGTGAGCTTTGCCACGCTTCCGGGTATGTACGAGCGCACGCTGTTGGTGAACGGCTTCTCGAAGGCCCACGCTATGACTGGCATGCGTGTGGGGTACCTCGCGGCGCCCAAGTACTTCATCGACCCGTGCACTTTGCTGCAGGCTCAATTGACATCCTGCACCAACACGGTGGGCCAGATCGCCGCCGTGGAAGCGCTGACTTACGAACTTGAGTGCGCGGACAGGGGCGAGCGTCGTATCACCGCAGTCATGAAGAACTTGGACGAGAAGCGTCGCTACATTGTCAAACGATTGACTGACATGCCCAATGTGCGGTTCGCCTACCCGACGTCAGCTTTCTACGTGTTCCTGGACCTGTCGAGCTACTTCAAGGGCAAA
Organism: Nothophytophthora sp. Chile5; assembly: GCA_001712635.2. Taxonomy (NCBI): domain Eukaryota; phylum Oomycota; class Peronosporomycetes; order Peronosporales; family Peronosporaceae; genus Nothophytophthora; species Nothophytophthora sp. Chile5. The sequence continues at coordinate 20,592 of MBAC02002467.1, read as the reverse complement.
GTCGCCTTCACCGCCAACAAGAGCGAGACGCTCGCGAGTGTGGACGACTTCTGTGCTCATCTGCTGCGTGAGTCGCACATTGCCGTTGTTCCCGGCTCCGAGTTCGGCGACGTGTACGGCATGCGCATCTCGTACGCCAGCTCCATGGAGGCCATCCAGCACGCCATGGACGGCATGGAGAACCTGCTCAAGTCGCTCACCTTCGAGTAGATCGAGACTGAGTGAGAGCAGTTGAAGTGTATATATCTATGCTCCTATGTAAGCAGTCCAAGCAGCAGCTAGCGACAGACTGAAGTAATGAATGGCATTGCTCATTGATCACCCTTTGGACTGTGGCTCTGAACTGGAAAATGCATGCAACTTGAACTCACTATAGCGAAAATTCATGAAGCTTGAAGCTGGCGGCGGTTTTACCCCGGGGGGGTTTGTATCGCAGTCTGCACTTCGACACTAGAGAGAAGTCTCTCTAGTGTCGAAGTGCAGACTGCGATACGGAAGTGGTTGAGGAAGCGGTCGAAGCGGTCGTTGACTTCCCCGACGAAGTACTGGTAGGACTCGGACAAGGAGTCGCGGATGTCTTGGCCGAGCCACTCGACGTGCCGACGGTCTTGGTGGACGATGTGGAGCTAGTGGAGCTTGGGCACGGCGTTGATGACACAGAAGTGGACGCCTTGGTGGAGGCGCTCGGCGTCTTACCGGACGAGGTGCTGCTCCCTGAGCTCGGGCACGGGGTTGATGACGTTGTAGTGGACGTCTTGGTCGAGGTACTCGAGCTTGGGCACGGCGTCGATACCGAAGTGGAGGATTTGGTTGAGGTGCCCGACGTGTTCCCGGGTGGTGGGCTCCTGCTAGAGCTGGGGCACGGGGTCGTCGACACCGAGGTGGACGAATTGGCGGAGGTACTTGACGTATTGCCAGATGAGGTGTTGCTTTTTGAGCTGGGACATGGGGTCACTGAGGAGGGTGTTGACACCTTCGTCGAAGCGCTTGAGGTACCCGATTTCTTACTGGACGATGACGTGCTACTGGAGCTCGGGCATGGCGTTGTTGACGTTGTTGACACAGAAGTGGACGATTTGGTGGAGGTACCTGACGTCTTGCCAGACGAGGTGTTAGTGTCTGAGCTGGGACATGGGGTCACTGAGGAGGAAGCTGACGCCTTCGTCGAGGTGCTCGAGGTACTGGACGTCTTGCCGGTGCTACTGGAGCTTGGGCAAGGCGTCGAGGCCGAGATGGACGACTTGGTTGAGGTGCCTGGCGTCGTGCCAGACGTTGTGTCGCTCCCTGAGCTGGGGCATGGGGTTGCTAACGTCGAGGTGGACACCGTGGAGGTGTTCGCAGTCTTCCCGGATGAGGTGTTGCTCGAACTCGGGCATGGAGTCGTGGCCACGGAAGCCGAGGTTTCCGTCGAGGCGCCCGTCTTGCCAGAGGTCGTACCCGACGAAGTGTTTGAGCTGGGGCATGGCGTCGAAGTACTGGTCGAAGCCCCCGACGACTTTCCGGTGGCTGCAGTAGTACTACCCGAACTCGGGCAAGGCGTTGTCGACGCAGATGTCGATGTCTTGCTCGAACTGATGGAGTTTCCGGTGGATGTATCAGTCGAGACCGAGTCCTCACTCGGGCATGGCGTCTCCGACGAGGTCCCATCCCCGTTATTTCCAGGCGAAGAGGTCGCTGACGGTGTGCCGCTGCTTGGACAAGGCGTTTCCACCGATACATCGCCGCCATTGTTGCCGGTCGGGGTGTCCGTTGATGGTGAAGCGCTGGTCGCGGATGGAGCCGCCGTAGTCACCACCGGTGTTGTTGTGGTCGGGGCTGCAGTCGCAATGGTGGTCTGCGCAGTTTGACTGGCTTGACTCGTGCCACTAGTCGCCAAACTGCGGATGGTGGAGCTCCCCAGCGTTTGTCTAGCAGCGGAGGCTTCCACCAAGGAGCCAACTGCCAAGGCGATGAGAGCGGTGTGGGTGAAAATCTGGCGGAGGTTCATCTTGTTGTCGTGGCTTGGTGGTGGTGGTTGGCGCGGCAAAGGAACTTGAGAAATGAAGGACGTTTGGCAGGGGGAATTGGAGGAGTGCGTCGCCTACATACTCTGTATCACCGATGCCGTCGCTTCCCTGGCTTCCCGAGTGATGTCCTTGCATGAAAGTTGTGGGATTTTCTATATCGAAACAGTGGAGTGCTGTGAAAGAAGCAGTTCCGAAGATCAAGCGTGCGGACTCTATAAGATCGGAGAGGCACCAAATGCCGAAGACGACGTCGTCATTCCAGCTGATGCGACTGGTAATAAGCGGACAAAGGCGCCAGTCTCAGTCAGTTGGCGCGGTGTCCTACAGCGAACTCTAACCTTACGGTGGTATGGGAGCGTTGGACTCTCTGGTCATCAAGATCGCAACTCAAGCCACCTGCTGGCCCCTATCTCTCCCATATGCCACCTCTCTATGCTCAACAGACTGGGACTTGAAGCAATGAACAGGACCGACCATGCATGGATTGTCAAAGGTACCTTCAACGACATTCACTCACGTATCCTTACGACCGGATGAGCATGGGATCTCGAATCTCAAGGTCTCCTCCGTACCATCGTGGGACCAGTATCGCTTCATGAGCTTCTACCCCTTGTCCATAACGTTGTAAGTGTATACTTGAATTGTAAGTGTCTGTCGCTTTTAAAGGGACCTTGGTCGTCATCGTCCTGTTCAGCCTTGCTTGGGCTTCTTGCTCGCAGCTCCATTGCGCTGAGGTCCCTTCCCGGCGGCGCCGGCTGTCGGATGGTAGAAGCGGATCTCGCCCACCATTCGCTGACGGATCTCCGTTACGTTCATCTTCTTCTCGTCGAATTCGAGTTGGATGGTGCCGGGTGCCACGATCTCCTCCTCCAGCGACCGAATGCTTGCCAGGTACTTGTGCGACAGTGCCTCGTCCAGCGTAGCGCGCTTGTTCGGGTTCATCTTGAGCATCCACGTGAGCAGGTCGATGGCCTCCGGCTCGGCGCCCGGGTACATCTCCTGCAGATTGCGCTTTGGTCGGGGAGGCAGACTGCGCAAATAGAACTGGACATCGGGGTCAGCAATCTCCGCGATGTCCTCCTCTTCCATAGTGCCTAGGACGTTAAGGATCGTGTTGAGCTGGTCGCGACTGTCTTGCGGCAATGCCACTTGACCTGCGCCGGGACTCAACGGGAAGCACGATACGCCAGGGAACAGTGGCTCGCGCTGATAGTGCGACGGTACGCTGCTCTTCTGCATGCTCAGGAGCTCCGCAAAGATGCAGCCCACCTACAACCACACCCCAAAACACACACATTAGGCCTCTGCCTTCTATACCAAGTACCCCAAACACCACAACAAGTGTCCCTTGCGGTCAATCAACGTACCGACCACACGTCGATGGCCGCCGAGTAGTCGTGGTCGCGGAAAATGATCTCGGGCGCGCGGTACCAGCGAGTCACCACATGCTCCGTGAGCTGGCGCTGGATCCGTCGCGCGGGCGTCCGCGGGTGTACGCTAATGCCTTGCAGCGTGCTCTCATCTGGAGTCGAGCCGTCGCCAAGACGCTTGCGTTTGCGGCCGGTAGTTGACGCCGACGACGAGAGGCCGCGGGCCAAGCCAAAGTCACAGATCTTGATGGCTACGGGCGACAGGTTCAGCAGCACATTGGCCGGCTTGAGGTCGCGGTGCACAATCTCCGCCGAATGCATGTACTTGAGTGCCTTGAGCAGATCCAGCAGCAGCCAGCGGAGATGCTCAGCCGTGAGAAACTGCGGCGAATGCAGCAGCTTCTCCAGATCCGACGGCAGGTACTCAAACACCACGAACAGGTCCTGGAACCGGTCCATATCACGCGGCGGGATGATCTCCCGGATCTGCACGATGTTCGGGTGTCGGAGCTGCCGCAAGATGCACATCTCACGCAAAATGCGCTTGGCGTCGATCGGATCCGAGAACACATTCTGGATCTTTTTGATGGCCACGATCTCGCCCGTGGGCAGGTGCTTGCATCGCACCACTTGGCCGTAGCTTCCCTGGCCCAGCACACACTCGATCGAGTAGTTCGGAGCAATCTCGCTCCATCCAGGAATCTTCGAAGCGTTCGACGGCATCGCTGTCGAGGCAGGAGCGGCTCCAGGCGCCGCCACAACAGCAGCAGGCTGTACAGCAGCCACTGCAGCACTGGATAACCCAGCTGCGGGCGCTTCAGAAGCTACACAGTATCACAAACGATAATAAAGGTCAGGAAATGGCAGATATAACCCGCTGTGTCCACTTTGACGGACACGTACGTGTGTTCTCGGCTTGATCGAGCACAGCAGGAGTCTCGGCGAGTGCCTTGTTGTCCACCATAGTGAAGGGGAGATGCGTCAGATCCTGTGCGATCACCAGCATGCCGGCGCCTACAGGGTTCCCGATAAGTGGTGTACACGAGCCTAACAACGTGACTTTGGCGTGATCACGGCTCGTGAACTCCAGCATGGCGCTGGGTACGGGGGCGCCGCGTACACAGCGAGTCAGTGCGTCTGCCAGCACTTTGGCAGTGGCTTGTGGCACTAGATACGGCAGTTCCTTGAGCAAATTGCGGCCAGCCATCTCCTCCCGCGAGTACCCACAGAGCTTCACGGCACAATCATTCCACAGAATGACGCGCATGGCCTCGTCCACTACGAACACTAGGGCTGGTGATGTATACAGGGACTTGCCCAGACTCGCCAGACTCTCCGTGGACGCGCAGTAGCTCTCCACAGACGCAACGAAGGACTGGACGGCCGGTAACGACATGTCTTCGAAGTGCTCGCCGATGGATTGTTGCATGATCTTGCGCATCACACTGTTGCGTTTCGCCGCAGCCGCAGGAGGAGCAGACGCCCCGCCATTCACTGGGAAGCTCGCAGTGGACGAGCTAGTGGACGACCGTCCACTATCCGGATCTCCGCGCACAGACTTGTCGAAATGCACCGAGTGTGTCGTACCGCGCGGCGGCGGCGCGTCTACAGCGTTATTACCGTTCATTCTTCACGGTCGTAGGGTCCTGTATGTATGTAGCTGCCATACAAACAGCCACAATTTAGATCGCGGCCAGAATTCCCATCGCAGTCCCCATCGGTCTCGCTCACCTCGAGGACAGAGCAAGAGTGTCCTGATTCAGAACAGCGCGGTGCCTCCACACGCAGAAGCGGGTGGGTTCGGACCGTCCGCTGGTCGACTGCAGGACCGGAAGGTGGGGCGAGGGGGGGAAGACGTGGCCTCGCAGCAGAGCAGAGCAGACCCAGAGCGGCGCGGGGCGGACGGCAGCAGCCCTTGCTTGGCGTTGTGGGCGGCAGCTTCTTTCGTCAAGTTGATGGGAGAGGCTGGCCCTCCCCCCCTTCTGCGTTGCTGCCCAGTAGCGGATCCACTGCCATGCGTCCACTAGATCTTGATTCTTGTAAGTGTATGCGGTTAGGGCGCGCCTGTCTCCGGCGGACGCGACAGCCACGTGACAGCAAATCAAGCCCTCCATATATGATCTGAACTGCACTTCCACATTACATTAGAAATAGCCGTTCGATTAGCCTGAAAGGTATTTTGTTGCTGTAAGATAAGCGCAAGATGATTCTTTGCATTACAAAGAGTAAGACCTCACTATCTAGTTTCAAAGGGATCGTGTTTGACAGTAATTATTCCGAGAAAGCAACAGCTGGCGCCCCCCGAACTGGAACGATGATGCCCCGCCCACAAGCTCAAGTTGACTGTAACGAAGGGGTGCACAGCCGCCGAGAATTGTGAGGATCGAGAGCTGCCGCCGCCGCTGGCCAGTGCTGCACGCGCGTGGCAAGGGGCACGCGGCGCCTCCTTCTTCGCCCATCTGTCGCCCATGTCTCTTGGCGTCGAGTGGCGCTCAGCTGCGAACGGTGGATGCTCCGCGTATCTTGGGGCTTCGGTCAATGGAACTCAGTCGATTAGCAACGCTCGAAGATCTTATAGAGGTTGGTGAGGCAGGCCACGGGCGTGATGAGCTGCGCGTCGTTGAGCTCGTTGGGCGGGCAGAACACGGCGGCCTTGGCGGCGGGGAACAGAACGTGCTCCAGCACCAGCGCCTCTCGATCGGCGCTCGCGGGGTAACGCATCTCGCCATACCAACGCGCCAATACCTGCGCTACGCCCTCGAAGCACGGCTCCTCTTCCTCCCAGTTCACCTCCGTGGCCAATTGGAAGACGAACTCCGGTAGCGAGTGGATCGACGGCTCGTGGTCCGGCAGCAGTCGCGGCAACGTGCGCAGCATTCCCTGCAATCATTTCCAGTCAGTCAGGGTCTTGTTGCTACTTCGTTCGACTACCTTGTTGCTCAACTTACCTGCGAATCGATGTCGACGGAGAAATACTCGGCCAACATGGGTCCGTTGGCGACCAATAGCGTCTTGATCTCGTCCGCCAGTTGCTCTTTCGGGCCGTCCTCCTCGTCGTAGCCGTTGCGTGGGTTCTTCAGTGCCTCCACCACTAGATCGTACACTGGGAGCGGCTTCTGCAAGTTGATCGGCTGCATCACGCCGAACTGGAGCAACACCTGCTGGTAGAACACGTGGAACGCCACCTCATCGTGTCGCACAACGTACAGCTTGGTGCGGTACTGCACGAGCGAGTACTGCTTGTCCACGACCCCCACGAAGCTGTGCTCCCGGAAAAGCTGCAAACATAAACACACACAAACACAAGCGCTCGATCAGTTCTTCCCCCCAAGCCTCAGCCATCCACCTACAGCATGCTCAAACGCAATGCCTACCCGACCGAGAGCCTTGTTCTTCTTGTTTCGCAGTAAACTCAGCAGATTTTGGATACTCGCGAGCATCTGCGGGCTCTGCGTGGCCTCCAAACTGCTGCGGCGGTCATCATCTTCCTCGGGCTCGGGCTCTATTCACATACCACACGATCACAGTTCACGTCAGACCAAAGGTCGATAGCATAGTACTGCTCCAAGATGCGTCCGTCCAGCGTTCGCACCTGGCCCTGGAGCCTCCTCCGTCTCGGAAAACTTCCTCTTCCTGGGATTAGACATGGCCACTCCATCGGAGTCGCTGTTCATAGCATCATCTGCTTGCTGAGCCATGACCGATCGTCGCTCCGGAGTAACTTGGGAATCTGGTGGCGACTGTGATAGCTGCGACCGCTGCGACTCCAAGAAGTAGTACTTGTCAATCGTATTCGAACGGTGGTCGGTCCGCACCAGGCGCTGGGGAGCCTATCACACAAAAACAGCAACCAAGTTAGCAATCCACTTAATCCAATCAAGGCCGATCCGCTCAGATCTCACCAGCGCTGCTTGATACTTCTTGGACGGCGGCGTTTGCTTCTGACTCAGCTCCAGCTCGATCAATTGGCTCTGCACGACGGGTCGGTCAGCCTCTTCCTCACTATCACGCTCGACCTCCTCCTCCTCGCTCGACTCTGCTTGCTGGGTCTTCTCTTCGTCATCTAGAACGCTTTCACGTCTACGCTGTTTCGCTGAAACATCGCTGCTACTCATCGATGAAATCCCCAGCATCGCAGTGATCGGCTGGACCGAGAAGCTGCGGCTTTCGTTGCTGCCTTTCAACTGCTTCTCGATCGCTTGGCTGATCGAGTCCACGATATCTTCTTCATGTAGGAAATGCACCTGGATTCATCAATATCCAACCAAAACCCAGCCATTTGTCAACACTTGTCGATCCCTTCGGAAAGAGACAACAATGGATTGCACCTCTCGCTTCGTCGGATGGACATTCACGTCAATATTGCGTGGCGGCAGCTCCATACTCAGATAGATGAAGGGGTGCGTGTTCTTGGGCAGATACAGCGAGTACACGTACTCACACGCCCGTTTGAGCGCTGGACACTCAACGAGGCGGTTGTTGATGAACAAAATGAAGTGGCTCTTCCTCAGGCTGCAGGCACACACACTCAATCAGTCAACGACGAGCAGGAGGTACGATGGGCATGGTCCTAGGAACGAAGGACGTACTGGTAGTTGGCGTTGCTGATGAGGCCGTGGACTTGGCGCTGGAGCTCCATGGAGCCCGCGGCCGTTGCATCTCGCACATGGTCAAAGACAAGCAGCTCGTTAGCCAGCTTGCCACCGTAGATCGAGCGGATCACCTCCAGTTGAGACGAGGTCTGTGTCGTGTTCACCCCGCACGAAGCTTCGCGGTGCTGGACGAAACAACAACAAGGAAAGACACAATTCGGGATGAGCACCATCAAGGCTGATGAATAATGCAGCAGCATGACCCTCAAAGCGTTGTCGGTACCTTCTTGCATACAAACCCCACGCCTTTCGCGCCAAAGTGGATAGCATACTTCTGCACCACGTCCAAGATGCGGGTGTATTGCTCCGACGTGTTCTTGAGCGCCTGCTTGCGCGTGCTGAGATTGTAGAACAGGTCTTCCACCTGCATTGCCAAGGTCACAAGAGTGAAAATGAGCATTTCATTTCCGTCAAAGTCAAATGGTAACCCAGGCTGGGTTGACGATGGGGAAATTAACACTGACTACTCACCATAATCTGCGTGCCGTTCTTACCAGCACAAGGCGTCGGGTCTTTCGACGCGCCTGGCCGCTTGGCCACCAGCTTCCCATCACGATACGAAGCCCTGAAAGACCAGAGAAAGACATCCACTCAATTAAAGTCAACGGCCTGGCAACGTAGAGTCGTCACTAGCCCATAATACCGCACGTACTTGTAAGCGCAGGGTTGCTCCGCGGTCCTGGACGTGATGGTGACGTGCGCCACGTGCGAAATGCTGGCCAGCGCCTCTCCGCGGAATCCGAAGGACTGGATCTCGCGCAGGTCCTCGAAGGTGCGCAGCTTGCTGGTTGTGAACCGCTCGCACACGATGTCCAGGTCCTGGCGCTGGATACCCGAGCCGTTGTCCTGGATCTGCAGCAGCTTCAGGCCGCCCTGGCTCACGGTCACCGCGATGTGCGTCGCGCCAGCGTCCAGCGCGTTCTCCAGCAGCTCCTTGATCGCGTTCGCCGGCCGATGCACCACCTCCCCGGCCGCGATGCGGTTTACCACCTCGGTGCTCAGTCGCTGGATGCGCGGCGCCACCGCCGCCTGCTCAGACGGAGCAGCAGCCATCACGTCGCACTGGGAATCGAGGAATGTCTACCGCACCAGCAAACTTATCCGAAATATCGGATCGGATTGACGCAAATGCCGTTTGACGCGCCTTTCTTCGCGGGAAAGTGACTGATTGGCTAAAACTAAACGAAGAATACGAATTTCAACGAATCGAATGTCGTGTTGTGAGGGTTACGTTCCGGTTACACTGAGAGCATCAATTATACCCCCCCCCCCTGCTCCTGATGCGGATGACGCCGCACTTTCGAGTGGGTTGCAGGCAGACAGGATGCTGGTGTTCAGCGTGTACAAGGCGTCCAAGTTTCTCTTCGACTGTATGGCCGCCGTGGATACCCCCGGCTCTCAGCAGCAGCAGCCGTACCCGAACGTGCGGGTGGACGAGATGGAGGCGCTCGGGTGAGTCGCTCGCGTGATTTGACACGCAACGCATTGAACGGTTGGGTTTCGGCGGTGCAGATAACCCTGCTGTCGGCTTGGAACTCACGCTTACGCGCTGCTTGCGACTCCTTTCTGTGTATTGACGACGCGCAGGATCGACTCGGTGAACATCGTCAAGCGCTTGGACTTCACGGAAGTGGATCGGATGATTGCGTGCTGCCGGCAACATGTAGGCACAAATACGACCGTTGGGCTTCCATCATGCACACGTGATGTTGATTGATGGATGGAGTGGATGATGGCGCTATGTTCTGCGCTTAGCCGCCGCAATTGCTCGTGGCACCTGCGACTAACAGCGACATGGAGCAGTTCCGGGCGTTTGCAAAGTACCTGAAAGACCGGCGGCGGGTAACCAGCGAGAATTGCGATGCGTGGATGCATTATTTGCTGCAATTGTGATTTGCTGATTGCGTCTGCTACGTCTTGTGCTTTTCGGGGACCGTAGGCAGGAGTCGGGACTCTGCCCAACGGGTGTTTGTTGCTGCTGTCGCCGCTGGCGAACGACGAGACGCACCTGCGCTGCGTGGCTGTGGAGGCCAAGCCTGGGAAGGAAGACCCGGCCTCGATCTCTTCGTCACTGGCGTCCGTCCGCATCGATGCGAACCGTAGGCATGCCGGACAACAGGGAAAGCCCAGCAACAAGAGACCGCCGCCCGAAAGTGGTGGAGCGACGGAGAGGAAGCAGCACCAGCATCATCGCCATCACCACCAGAAACAGCAGAAACAAGTTGGGAGGACGGCGCAAGAAGAGCCACTACTAGTGGAACCGAGACACGACCAGGTTTGGCCTGCTTGTCTATTGAATTGTTGAGGCCAGCAGCTAAACCACTGGTTGCTTAACATGTGTGCTCTGTGCTCAACAGGCGGGAACTTCTGCAGCAGCAGTGGAGATGGTAACATTGGATAGTTTGCCGCGGCTCGAGAGAGCGACGTTCATTGCTCAGCTAAGGTGCGTCGATTATCGATCGGCTTTCATTATCGGTCTCGTGCATTGCATTGCTGAGTTTGATACATGTGTCGTTGCTTGCAGACAGGAGTATGAGGCGTTTAATGGCCTTCACTACGACGTGCTGGACGAATGGAGCTTAAAGGACCCTGACTATTGACGATGGATCAGCAGCAGCATATCCGTGGTGGCGTGTGATTACATACATTCGTGAACAACCAGTAACATATGAGGCCTCCAGTCGGCCGTAACTCTCCGCAAATCTGAAATGAACGAACAAATTGCGTGCAACATGACCCATGACGAACCTATTGAGTGTTTGAGTGTCTGAGCTCCTATCGATCGCATCTCCAGCTGGTGGCCAAGTACCTCGAGATTCCTTCCTACTCGAGACGCAATGCCGCCATCTCGTTGAGTTCCTTCGGTACCTTCGACGTGGTGACCTCGATCCCGGTTTCTGTGATCTAAAGCATCGACAGTTAATGATTCACACACAATGTTAGACAGGTCTGCCACCCACCCAGTTTGACCCAACACGACGAGGACACACGTACCACGACGTCATCTTCGATGCGAATGCCGATGCCACGGAACTCCTCGGGCAAGTCAAAGTCGTTCTTCGGCAGGTAGATGCCAGGCTCCACAGTGACCACCATCCCCGGCACCAGCGGCGCGCCACGCGTGACGTGCGGCGTGTCATGCGTGTCCATGCCCAAATAGTGGCCGATGTGGGTCGGATTGTACTTCTGGAACTCGCGCATCGCCGAACGAGAGTACTGGCCGCCGCCCACCTTCAAGATGTTCAACTCATGCATCCTCTCCAGCATCAGCTCCACGGAGTAGTCGTGCAGTTGGTTCAGACTAATTGACTGCTTGGCCTGGATCTGCGCGCTCAGATACTCAATGCACTTCTTCTGCACGTCGAGAATGAACTCGTACATGGTGATCTGCCCTGACGACAGCTGTCCACCGACAGGCCACGTCCGCGTGATGTCACTGGCGTAGCCGCCCGCCACTTCACAGCCCGAATCCACCAACACTAAGTCATTCTCCCGCAGCAAGTCACGCTTCGCCAGGTAGTGGATCACTGCAGCATTGGAGCCTGAGCCTACGACGTTGGGGAACGCGTTCCAAAGCGCGCCATTCCGCTTGATGGACGCCTCGAACGTCGAGCCTAGCGCCAGCTCCGACATACCCGGACGTGTGCTCTTCATCATGTCAATGAACCCTTGTGCGCCGATATCACCCGCGAACCGCATGCGGTTAAGTTCGTTCTCGGACTTAACGACGCGTAGCTGTTCCACCAAGAAGTCGCCCGCGAAGAACTTGCCGTGGAGACCGTGCGTGGCTTCGAGAAACCCCTGCGAGTACTTGCCGCCATCAGGTTTCAACACAAAGATCTTGTCCAGTCCGGAAAGCACTTTCTGCATCGCAACTTGCAAATCTGTGAGCTGGAATGCGTCGTCGGCGTTGTAGCGATCTTTGGCGCCGTCCAGGCCGATGCGAGCGCCATCCCACTGTTCACTACCAGATTGAAGCGCAATTGCAGACGTTAATGAGACGAAAGTGGGCGTAGCATCGAGCATGTGATGATAAAACCACGCAGTTCTCACCTGTGTGGGTCACGGGGTCGGACGAAGAGCAGGAAGGAGCACTTGCCCGCCTTCGTCTTGAGCAGCACCGCATGCGCGTCGGGCTCCTCGAGACCCGTGAGGTACAGGAAGTTGGCGTTCTGGTGGAACTCCCACGGGATGTCGTGCGTCATGTACTTGACCTCAGCCGCATTGACGATGAGCGCCGAGTTGTCCGGCAATACGTCGAAGAGTTTCGCTCGCCGTTCCTGGAAGTCCGTCGCCGGAAGCCCTGCAACCACCACCATCACCCTCCAACGTCAGCCACCACGGCTATACTGTGTACCCACACACATATACGGCAGCTCTTCATGTAGGCTACGAGCATACCTGGAAGGAGACAGCCGGGCTGCACCTCGAACGGGTTAAACGGCTCGCGTTCGGCCGGCGACAGCCCAAGCGCGAACGAGGAGGATGCTCTGGTGTTAAACAGCCGTCGTCCGGCCGCGGAGAACGACGGCGAAGTGCACAGAAGCGTCGTCGTCTCCGCTGTACTGCCGGCAGCTGCCACGGCGGCACCGCGTTGTGCCACCTTGCGCCACACTGCTGCCATCATTGCAGTTCTTCCTCCTTGGTTACCTTCTCGGAGCGTGCGGTTATGGCGAAAATGAGAACTCGGCGTGGATACGCAAGGTTCAGGTCGCTCGAACGTTGCGCGAAAATGGGGGTACGGTACGGATACCGTAACCACGCATACCCCATCTCAACCCTAAACTTCAAGTCGAACCGGTTCGTCGGTCATGCAAGCCCGGTTCATTATTTCCAACCTTAACAACCTGAACCGATACGTAACCACCGTTACCGGCTTCTTGGTTTGGGTGGCCCGCCGCCGCCCTGCCGCGACCCAAAATCTCGACGAGGTCTCTCCGACGTTCAGCTTCGAAAGACCAGGGAAGCCAAGCAGAGAGCAAGGAAGGAAGCGCTGTGCGCCGCCTAGAGAAGAGACAGCCAAGATGCCGCAGCACGAGCATATGGAGATGCACCGCAAGCGCCACGGCGTGCGCATGGACGCCGCGGAGAAGAAGCGCAAGAAAGAGGCCCGTGAGGTGCATCGGCGCTCGCAGTTCGCGCAGAAGGTGCACGGCTTGCGCGCCAAGCTGTACAACCAGAAGCGGTTCAAGGAGAAGGCCGCCATGAAGAAGACGCTGGCGCTGCACAACGAGCGCACCAACAAGCACGCGAACGACGACGAGATCCCGGACGGCGCCGTGCCGTCCTACCTGCTGGACCGCGAGGGCGTCTCGCGTGCCAAGGTGCTGAGCAACACGGTGAAGCAGAAACGCAAGGAGAAGGCCGGCAAGTGGGACGTGCCGATCCCCAAGGTGAAGCCCATTGCCGACGACGAGATGTTCAAGGTGCTGCGCTCCGGCAAGCGTCGCAACAAGGCGTGGAAGCGCATGATCACCAAGGCCACGTTCGTGGGCGAGAACTTCACGCGCAAGCCGCCAAAGTACGAGCGGTTCATCCGGCCGAGCGCCATGCGCTTCAAGAAGGCGCACGTGACCCACCCGGAGCTCAAGACCACGTTCCAGTTGGATATCCTGGGCGTGAAGAAGAACCCGCAGAGTCCACTGTACACGCAGCTCGGCGTCATGACCAAGGGTACGGTCATCGAGGTGAACGTGAGCGAGCTGGGCCTCGTCACCACGTCGGGCAAGGTGGTCTGGGGCAAGTACGCGCAGATCACCAACGTGCCGGAGAACGACGGCTGCATCAACGCCGTGCTGCTCGTTTAATTGCTGTTTATAACTATAGATTCCATGCCTTTTGCTCCATGTTGTCGCCTTCCATCTCTTCCTATACTGCTGTGGCCAAGTGCACATTCTGCTGGCTGGTGCAGTCGTCGTCACATGGCAACATCCTGGCCGCAAGCCAAGCGCAGCATCCAGACTGTATAAACAAAAATGCGAGCTCGCCATCTTGTATTTACGTCGCGTTAGAGTCGATGTATTGCTGAATGCGTTCGAGATTGAGTCAGAAGCGCTGCTGTTCTGAAGCAGGACGCTGTCGCCCCGCACCAACAGCCACTTTAGCCGTCGTATTTTTCAATCAAACCGACGTACGCGAGCCCGCTGTCTGCGCAGGCCGCCAGGACCGCGTACTTGCCGCCCTCCTTGACCAGCTTGTTGGACGCTGTGTTCACTAATCGACTGCCCGTGGCGCCGAACGGGTGTCCGAGGGACAGCGAGCCGCCCCACGTGTTGAGCTTCGCCGACGGGACGCGTCCCACTGGCTGGTCCAAGCCAAAGAGCTCCTTGCAGTACTTGGGCTCGGCCAACGCGTTCAGGTTGGCCAGCACCTGGCCTGCGAACGCTTCGTGGATCTCAAAGTAGTCAATGTCGTCCAACTTCAAGTTGTTCTTCGCCAGCATCTGCTGGATTCCGAACGCGGGGCCCAGCAACAGGTCTTCGAACGGGTCCACGCCGACAAACAGCCAATCCTTGAGCACCGACTTGGGCTTGTAGCCCAACTCCAGCGCCTTCTCCTCCGACATGATCAGCGTAGCAGCGGCGCCATCAGTCAAGAACGACGAGTTGGCGGCTGTGTGCGTGCCGTGCGGCTTGATGAAGGCCGGCTTCAACGTCGAGATCTTCTCCAGCGTCGAGTTTGGGTTCACGCCATTCTCCTCCGTGCTGCCCTTGTACGGCAGGATCTCGCCCTTGTACTTGCCCTCTACGTGGGCACGGTAGGCCTTCTGGTGCGCGTCAATCGTGTACACGTCCATTTCCTGGCGCGTCACTCCGAACCGTGTGGCCAGGCGGTCACTAGACGAGCCCATAATCTCTCGCGTGTGGAAGTTCTGGATTGCGGGCGCCACAGGGGCAAGGTCCTTGAGCTTGAGGCCCTTCAGTAGCTTCAACACGCCCATCGGGCCAGCCTTCATGGCCTTGTTGGCGTTGATGAGACGCTCACGGATCGGCTTCGAGAAGCGAATAGGCACGTCCGAGAACGTCTCTGCTCCACCAGCAAGCACAATGTCGGCGTGTCCCGATAGAATCTTCTCCGCACCCGAGCAGATGGCCTGGCTGGACGAGATGCAAGCCTGCGTAACCGTGTGCGCCGGCACGTGCTTGGGGATCCCCGCGCCAAGCGCGGCTTCGCGCGCAATATTCGACGTGCCGACCTCCTGGATGACTGTGCCGGCGATGACGTAGTCGATGTCCTTGGCGTCGATAGCCGTCTTGTTGATCAGTCCCTTGAAGGCGTCGCGCATCAAGTCGTACGCGATCACGTCCTTGTAGACCGTGCCCGACTTGGCGAAGGGCAGACGCACGCCATCAACCACCACGACGCGCTTGGTCTTAGTGGACGCTTTGGCCGTGGAGCTGAAGAACGAGCGCGAGTGGCCCAGCATGAAGCTACGGCGAGCGTACATGGCGGCGGTCTGGACGAGGCTGGTGGAGTGACGCGGGGCTTCTTTGATGCAAAATCCAAACTGAAGTCAGATCCTGGGGTCGCTCGTTGATAAGAAGAAAAACCTCACGTCTCTTGAAGGAAAAACCCTTCGAGGTCCGGTGTGATTGGGCAAATCGACGACGGCGGACGAAAAACCTCGCAAACAGAATTTGGACGGGATTCCGACGTGAAAGATACTTTTCTGTTCGCTCTGCAGGTTGCAGTCCAAAAGCAACGGGCACTTCCGCACTTGCCACCGAATGACAGCATCACGAGCGTCGCGTTCGCTAGTGACGCTCTGTGCGTGCCTATTGGTTATCGACAACACGCATTGTATGGGGACAGCATGTGCAATCAAGATTCGGCTGTAATCGAACCTGAAGTCTTCGAATGATGGCGAATATGCTGTGACCGTCCGGACTTGACGTGCTCCTCTGCATTGGCGAGGTTGGCAGCACCGCCATTCGAGAAGGTACCATTCCAAGATGCTATGTGGTGAATACTTGCGTGCTTTTATTCTATATTGCAGCTGCATTGGAGCATGTAGGCTTTTGCACGAGATGGCTTGTGCCTAGAGGCATGACGCTTCACGTCCATGATCATATCCCGCATCATAATTGTCAATAATACCATACGCGTTGTTATAGATAGATACGCACGTGCTCTTCTCCACGGTACTTGAGACTCAGCGCTGCGGCTATTGTGATACGAAGAAGAAGTCCCTGTCGAAGCGGTCCGAATTGATCAGCGAGAAGAGTGACGACGCAGAAGTCACCGCCATCCCAGACTCTGCCGCTAGTAGCGGCGACGCGCGTCTGATTTCGTCCACGGCGACTTCCACAGCACTCGTAAGATCGACCTTCCGTAAGCATGGGCGACACACCAACGCCTTCTCTCGTCGGGTCGTTCCCTGCAAAACGTTCTTCTCTCCAAACTCGCCTCCGCCCTCACGAGAAGTCCACGCGACCTTCAGCGGCACGCGGCAATGCGGACACACAGGACCAGCACAGAGTCTGCATGTCCTTCTGCTATGCAAGATCTGTCGTCCTATGCTGCAGCCACATGAACTGCACTTGTTCTTGGTGTTTCGACCGGTGCTTGGCGCCACGAGGACCTGATTGTTAGTCGAGAGCATCCACGCCAGCTTCTTCATGCGTGCATTGAGCAGAAGTCGCTGGCAAGACAGCAGCGCGTCCGCGATCTGCGTCATGACAATGCTCGAGTGAATGGGATACCGGTACCCCATGGCGTCAACGCAACCTGCCATGAAGACCTCAATGACACCATCGCGCTTCTGTCGAAACAGCCTACAGAACGAGATGTTCGCGCGCACAATCTGATGCTCTTCCAGCTCCCGCACGCCCGCCACTTCGACAGAATGCCGCAAGTTGTAGCCAACATGCTCACCTTGGCTATCCAGTGCGATCCCGGTTGACTCCAGGTACACGAAGTCCCGAGGGCGGATGATGACACTCACGAGCGGTGGTCCTTTCCCGATTAGCGACCATTTCACCTGCAGGGACCGCAACGGGTTCGACGGCGTGGGGGAAATGATCGAAGCCAGCTCCGCGCAGTCCGTCAGGTAGTCTCCGGTACACGCGGACTTGGCTAGCATCTCCTCTCGCGTGGGGTTTAACAGGCCAAACATCAGCTCATTCAGATCTCCTCGCGTTGTGCCGAACGCCATGAGTGCGTGAATGCCACTAGACGGAGGGGGTGCTGCCGGGTTGACGCTCTCTCTTTTGCCGCCTTGCTTCACCGACCGATCTTCGTACATGGTCACGCCCGCCAGTTGCTTGATGGGTTTCCAGCGCTTCCGATCCGCGAACCCGTTGTTCTCCAGGCGATGGTGCTCGTATTCGGCGATGGCGGAGTCCACGAGCATCGCTGCCACGTTCTCCATGTCGTCCATGTCTTCGTTCGCCAGTTCCAGCGCGGGGAACGTCCCCGGCGGCAAGCTGAACTTCATCCTGGACGAATCGCTTGCTTCTCTTGGCTGCCAGATCGCTTGTACTTGGCTACAACAAGCGACACGAAGCACTTCGCCGCGTCTTCCTTGCCGCCACCTGGCGTAGGAGTGGTCGCCTATCGCTCTCTCTACCGGTGTCTGCGCGGTTCGCTCAAGCAGAGTCTCCGTTGAGTGGCGACTCTTTGTGATGCGCTAGCCTCGCTGTCTTGGAGAATGGATGAATGGTATCCCGTCGATGCCACTCTGCGCCGCGTTGCGTTTGCCTGGTGGGATCCGCGTCCGTCGCTCCTTCTTCCGTCGATCCCAGTGCGGTTCGCACAGCCAGATCTCAGGAGGTGGTCTCAATTATAATGACTGTGGATTTCTCGGAAGTGGGATGGCGGGTCACAGACGAACTTACCGTTGGGTCAGCACCACTTGGCTGCGAAGTTCACAACGGCTGCGTGACGCAGCTGACCCACAACGTTGAAGTTCTGAAGTTCTCCAGATATTTCACCCAAGTGGTCTTTATGGGTTGGACACAATAACCCGCCTCATCTGGGATTGAATTGTGGGTTACCGCCTCGGGTCAGCTTGTATATGAACGTGTTTAACTTCTCGCAAAAGAATAACCCAAAAGAAAGGCGGAACAAATGTGGGTTTTCGCCAACTGGACATGTGATGATACTTGGCACGCAAGTTACCTCACGAACCGGAAAAAGAACACTTCTTGATTCTTTCCGTGTCATCCGGACAATCGCATCTTTTTCTTAGTGTTTACCACTTCATTATCCGGATAGGTACGTTGAAGTATCAAGTATACATTGGCATATGCACTTTTTTAAGAAGACGGCGCACAACCACCCGTTATCTTCCAGCACTTGGTGCTGTCGTACATGGAGACGAGGTTCACCAACGTGGCCCAGACGATGGCGAATGCCAGGTAGCCCACAGTGAGTGCGCCGCCCAGCCGACTGGAGCCGCCTGTGCGCTTGAGTTCCTGGGTCTCCTGCTTCTGGCGCGGCAGTAGCGGCAAGAACGCCAACGATAGCAACTTCATACCGTAGCAGATCCAAATGGTGATGGTCACGTCGCGACGCACCACGTACGTGTCGGCTTGGATGTCCTGTAGCCAGACGTGGAACTGCGCGTTGACCAACTTGGCCAGCGAGCGTCCGAAGGGCGTAGACAGGTTCGTGGTGGCCGTCAGCAGTCCGTAGAGCGCTCCTTCGTGGCCAGCCTCAGCAAGCTCCACGACCACGTAGGTAGCGACCATGAAGCGGATTCCATCGGGCAGATACTCGATCACAGGCACGCCCAACCAGAACCACTGGTTCCGCACGACGTCCCAGACGGTGAGCATGGTCATGAAGGCGTCGATGGAGAGCGCAAAGACCATCGTGAGTATGATGATGGTGCGCCAGTTCCAGTGCAGCCCGATCTTCCCCGTGAGTGCGAGTGTGATGGCGTAGAAGATCGTGCCCACGATGGTCATCACGCTGTTATTAAAAGGCGTAGCGTGCACCCAATAAAGCTTGATGTTGCTCGAGGACACGATGTTGAAGCTGTTGAACACGCCCGAGAAGAACTTGTAGGCCACGATCTGGTACACAGCACGCTGCTGCAGCATGGCCCAGAAGGACCTCATATAGGCGCCAAATGCCGGTCGCTGCAGCACCTGCTCCTCACGTAGCAGGAACCAGGACATGGGCACTAACGGCACGCAGCAAATGCCCACAAGCAGCATCATTTGCTGGAAGGTGAGGGAGAAGTCGAAGTCGCCGGCGTACTCGCGTCCATTGAGGAAGAAGGCGACCGTAGCTGCTGCCAGTGCATTGAACGCTGTTTTCACAGCGTAGACGGCCGTCTGCACGCGTCCGCGCTGAGCGAGCGGCTCGCGCTGCGCGTACTCGACGACCATGGCGTCCGCCGCAACCTCACACAGCAGATAGCCGAAAGACGCCAACATCATGGGCAGCACGTACTTGCCGGCGGAACTCGGCGCGTCTTCATTAATGCTGGCGATTTGCTCCTCCGTCCAGTCTTCCTCGTCAATGTCGTGCATGGCTGAGTCACCGTAGTACGGCTCCGGCACGTTGAGTCCCGCCATGACGAAGAGAAGAATGCAGCAGAAGATCCAGCCAAGCACCATGTACGGCCGGCGTCGATAGCCCAAGATGGGGAAGCAGTCACTCAAGATACCGAAGAACATCTTGTAGCACCACGGAATCTGCACCAATACGGTCGCGGAGACGACAATGGTGCCCTCAGCGTTGAGGTAACCTTGCAGCACCGGGTAGATCACGCCAGGCAACACGCCACCAACGAGTCCGACACCGGCGTACTGGGCCAGCAAACCAATGCATTCTCTGGAGACCAGCTTCAGAGGCTTGCCCTCGCGCAGTGCCCCACCATTCTCCAACTCGGACTCCTGAAGCTTCATAGGTGACGCTAGGTGGGAGTACACGCAGTCATCAGCATTCGGCGTGATATCCGCGAGCAGACTAGGGCGTTCCGCCACCACATCCGACGTCTCGACAGCTCGAGTCGCCATTCTTCCTTCCCGTGGTGGATGCTTGATAGCAGAGTCTCTCAGAGCTGGGCAATTCACAAATGAGTCCTGGGGTGAGTGGGCTGTGCTCCCACCACCAGTATCCATCGATCCTCTGCGTCTCCTTGGAGGTGCACAAAGCAACTGCTTTGCAGCGGTCTTGAGTCACATGGAATCGTTGACGGCCCCCTCGTTGCGTCTTCGGACAAGTCCCGGCTTGCTTGCTGATCGACTGATGGGTGGTCGAAGATCATTTCCATAATCCATGAGGAACGAGCGCATGGACTGTCCAACTGTTCCGTCACCGTCAAATCTAGCACGCGGCTGCTGGTTCTAACCTGCTTCAAGGCTGCAATCGCCATCGGACAAACTGCAGGACGAGGCATCGACTCCGACGGCGAGATCGCCACCTCAGGCAGTGTTGGCAATCGCCGTATAAAAGGTGATGGGCAGAGCGTATATACGTATATACGTATATACGTATATACGAAATCTGTTTTCGTAATTACGCCTATCATTATATATATAATTTTGTAAAGTGCTTCAACTTCAACATTATCCCAAACCCTACGAAAGAGGGCTTCTATTTGAGAACAGA
>MBAC02002466.1:0-31792 GCA_001712635.2 Nothophytophthora sp. Chile5 | reverse complement strand
TCGCCGAGTCGTCCATCCGCAAGGTCTTCGCGCTGAGCGACTGCCACAAGAACAGCTGGATCCCCATGCGCGAGAAGAAGGGCGTGGCCATCTACCGCAACTTCGGCCAGATGCGCGGCGCCAAGGCCTACAAGTCTAACATCGCCGAGGTCGGCTGCAAGGGCCAGCTGCCGGCGACGCTTGAGCAGGTGGGTCGCGCCTACGCGGCCCACGACGATGCGCTCTTCCGACGGCTCATGAAGAAGCTCAATCCGGCCGTAATGGATGCTGCTGTTCTATTTACGATCGTTCCACGTACGCCGCTCACGCCGTTCCGCTACATCGGCATCAAGTGGTACGCCGTCAAGACGCCCACCCCGCTCGTTTCCCATCGCGACTACTGCTGCCTGGAGGTGCAGGACAAGATCGTGGACTCCTTCGGCAACGAGATGTATATTCGCATCCTTAACTCTATCGACGTGAACGAGTGTCCGTCCCTCGAGAACTCACATGGGCTCGTGCGCGCCAAGATCCTCGCCGGCTACATGTACCGCACCGACCGCGCCGAGCCGAACGTGGTGCGCGTGCATCATGTGGCGCGCTTTGACCCGGGAGGCTACTTCCCTTCGCAATGGGCCTTCAAGACCGCCGAGTCGCAGCTCGTGAATAGCATCGTGCAGGTCCGACGAATCGTCGACAAACAGCAGATGAACGCCTGCACCTTCGTGGACAAGCGACAGTGGGTGCCCAATCACGAGCGCCTGCATTGCGCCGTATGCAGTCGCACCTTCGGCACCTTCCGCCCGCGTCATCACTGCCGTTGCTGTGGTGAGGTCATCTGCGGCAAGTGCAGCATCTTCAAGTCCGTAGAGGTGCCCGGCACCACGCTTAAGAACGTGCGGATCTGCTCGGTGTGCAACATGGGCGTGCAGAAGGCCGGCAGACAGGAGGACGACGGCAACATGTCGGACATTTCCACGTCCTCCGTCACGTCCAGCAGCACAGTCGCCCACAACGAGATGAATATGATGGACCTCTACATGGGCGCCGGTGGCGCACCTCGCACGCCCTCCGCCTACTCGGACGCCTCGGCGCAGTCGAATCTCTCCATGCGCTCCACCACCTCCACGCGGTCGATCTTCGATGCTCGTGGGCGTGCGCACAGTCATGCGCGAGCCGCGCGAACGCCTCGCTCCTTCTTCAACGAGAACAACACGCCGCGCTCGTACATCGCCAACAATCTGACGCCACACAGCGGCATGGGCTTCGGCTCTGGCCCGCCGACGCCTCGATCCGGCGCAAGCAGTACGTCCACGACGCCATCAGATGCTGCGGCGAAAGCCTCAGCGTCGGCAGCGACGGTAGTAGCTGCAGCGGCCATCACTGCACAGCGCCTGTCGAGTTTCAAGCAGAACCCTGTGGACTTGGGCTACCTGCGTGAGTCAGTGCCCGCTGTCCAGGCGCGTGAACGCCCAGAAGATCCGACGACGACGTGGCCACCCGCAAAGATGCAGCGTCTGGAGACGGAAGAGACAGCAGACGTGGATATGGAGGCGGACGAAGAGGAGGAGAAGGAGGCCAAGCCAGAGATTTTGCATTTGCCTGCCGCGTCGTCTCTCTTGTCGAGTGAGGTCGTGCAGCGCCCGACGAACTCCCAGTCGCCGACAGTGGCGCGCATCTCGGAGAGCCCCAACGAGCAGTCGAGCAGAGCGTCGTCGATTCTGCGGAATAGCGTTGACAAGGAGGAGCGCGCCAGCACTGGCATCCGCCCGTTCTTCAGCGGGATCTTGTCGCGCGTGCGCGGCGAGTCGGTCGAGAAGCCGTCGCAAAGGGCCGCCTAGGAGGTACAGGTAGCGGGGAAACCTTGCCTTCATCGAATAGACCAGCGAAGCAGCAGCAGCAGCAGCAGCACACGCCCAAGCAGCAGCCAAGGCTCAGGCTCAGCAGCCACATCCTCTCTCCCACCAGAGCGCGCGACGGGTCAAGATGGCGAATGAACGAATGATCGCGCGAGCCGGCGACTCCTCGCGGCTGGCAGCAGATGAGCATGAGTCGAAGAAGACCAGCAGCGCCCGGCTGCGAAGGATCCGTTCCCTCTTGCTAGATGTGGATACAACAAGACGACGGAATACAAGAAGTGTAAGAAGTCGGGAACTGCAAGAAGAAGAAGAAAACTTAGAAGGAAAGGAAGAAGGATGGGAGTGATGTCTTCTCGCTGGAGCGACCTCCAGTCGAGGAATTAACACGCAGTAATGCGCTCAGAAGGACACACCGAGAGTGAGAGCTACCCAGGGGCGGGCGTGTCGGTTGAACAGGCATGGGAATGTACAAGTAAACCCCTCTTCGTGGTGCGTGGCCAACAGCATTTGAAACAGGTGGGCGGAAGATGCATCGCCACGCGCAAACAGGCTTTGGCGCTCGATAGGCGCCGGAAACGCTGGATGCGGCGGTGCCCAGCTACTTCGGGCGCACGCGGACGCGATACATGCATGCAGTGGCCGGACTGCTGTAATATGATGGAGAGGACAGCCCCTGCAGCTGGCCTGGTTCTGGTGGCGCCGATGTTCGCGCTCCTAGCAATGTGTCAACAGCGAGCCACCGCAGGGTCTTGTTGGCAGCTTGCACACTCGTGTGCGCAACCAGCAGCTGAAGGAGCCCGCGTCCCAGTGGCGCGTCGTGTTCATCCGTGCGGAACCTCTGCGTACCACGTCTTCACATTGAGGCGATCCAGGCCCTTCCTTCCAAACTCGCGCTGCGACTGATTGAACTATCCGACACCTCCTCGTGTCGGCTGCACTGCACAAACAACAGTCCGTCTCGCATACGCTTTCAGCAACCGGAACCGGTGCCAGTAAGATGCAGATCAACCTCAAAATCCATGGACTGCTCTCTTTGGTATGATTTAATTTAAAGGGTGTGCACGGTACAGTGCAAGCCGTCAGCGCTCGTGCTGGTTGTTGCTGCCGCGCTGACAAGACATGGCGAGGCTGCTGGTCGACGGCGCGTAGAGCGCCCGCTTTGGCTGCCGTTGCTCGCCCTTCCCCGACTCCACGGCGCGGTGCTGCTGGTGTAACATGCTCTCGAGTTTACGCGCGCCGTCCAGGAAATAGCGCGACTGCACGCGCTGCTTGGCCACCAGTAGCCGCTCCTGCTGGAGTGCGTGCGCTGCTTGCTCCAGCTTCTCGCGGTCCTGCTCGAGCCCCATGGCGCGGTTTTCGCTGCGTTCCGAGCGCTCTGTGAGCACTCTCACGAGTTCGCGCAGCTTGTCGCGCTCGGCAGTGGCATCGGCGAACTCCTGCCCACGCTGCGCCAGCGTCCGCGACCTCTCGAGCGTCTCTCGACCGAGTGCCGCCAGCTCTGTACGGCGCCTCTCGACGACCGACTCTTGCTCGTCCAGACGGCGCGCGCGCTGCTCAACGTATTGATCACGCGCATCCAACTCGGCACGCTCGTCTGCAAGCTCGGTGCGCCGTGCGTCCAGCTCGCTGCATTTGGCCTCCATCTTGCCGCGTTCCTCATCGAACCGCGCGCTTGTGCGTGTAACTGACGCCAGCAGCTCGCGTCGCTGCTCGTCCACAGCGTCGCGTTCGCGCGCGATCTTTGGTCGCGATAGAATTCACATTCGTGATCAGAAAGTGGTGGCATCCACCATGACTGATCAAACCAAAGGAGCAAGATAAACGTACCCTGTCCAGCTCGTCCTGCACACGGCGCTCGGCTCGCTGCTCGGCCTGATGCTTGGCTTCGGTAGCTCGCGCCAACTCCGTCGCGTGCACCAGCGTTTCCTGCGCCGTACGGGTCTCCAGGTCACGCATTTGCTTGTGTAACGCCGTTTCAAGCTTCTCGAAGCGCTCTTTCTCGGCATCCACAATGCGCTGATGGATCTCAGGCAGCGTCGTGCGCTCTGCAGTGCGCGCTGCAATCTCTTGTTCGAGTGAACGGGTAGCTGCTTCGATATCGACCCGAGACTTGTGCTCCAGCACTTGAAGTTCCATGTGGTGCGCGCTTTTCAGCTCCTGGATGCGTTGCTCACAGGCTAACTTGGCGTTCACAGCGTCCTCGAAACTGCGCGTGAGCTGGTGAAAGTCGCCCAGTGCCGCCTGTAGCTTCTCTGCGAGCGCCAGGTTTCGCCCTTCCACCTCGTGCTTCTCGTGATCCACAGTCTGCAGTGCACCACGCAGGCCACTAAGCTGCTGCTGCTGCTCCTCCATACGGCGATTGCGCTCTGTGATTGCTGCTCGTGCTGCCTCGAGCTCCTGCTGGACGCGCTCCGCTGCCCGTTCATGCTCACGTCGCCGCTCAGTAGCACGCCTGCGCTTCTTCTCGATGCGAGCTTTGCGCATCGTGAGCTCCTCTCGTGCTCGACGCAGCGCTGCCTTCAGCTCTCGCTCCTTCCACGCTAGAAGCGCGTTCTTCTCGCGCAGCTCCTCGACCTCATCCTCGAACTTGCTCTCCACTTTGCGTAGCAGTAATGAAAACTGCTTGCTTTGCATCGCGGCGGCGGCTTCGACTTCTTCCTCGGCGACGGACGGAAGTGTCGCCGGCGCGGGCTTTGAGAGCACCTTGGCGTCCATTTTGGGCGAGTTGGGGCCCGAGAGGAGTAGGAGATTGCCGCTTAGAAGGTCGTTGGTATTACTGTCTGATGCTGGGGCCGGTCGGAACGGAGGTGAATCCCTCGCTGCACGCACGGAGAGGTCTACGACGTGCGCGTGGCGGCCGCTTTGGCTCAGACTCTGCCTGCTCAGCGAGCGACGGCTCTCCTCCTCGAAGGAGGCTTCGTCATAGTCGTAAGCGGATGCTTCGTCAGACTGTAGCGCTGAGCGCCGTGCGTTGCTGGTGATCGAGCGGGTGGGCGATGGTGGCGCGTTGGCCTTCACTGTTGGCGAGGCAGGACGCATCGAAGACCGCGGCGCTGGTTGCTCCGCCTCGTCCGCTTCGAAATCGACGCTGTAGCCGCCGTCCTCCTCGAAATCATCGTCGTCGTAAGCGTCGGAGGGTTCGACCACTTTCTCCTTCTGTTGAAGCTGCTGCTGCTTGGGGTTCACTCTTGCTGCGCCTCCGTCGAAGCTTTCTGCAATTTCGCTGGCCACGTCACTGTCGCCGTCACCGAAGGCTCTCTCTGCCTCTGACTCCACCTCCGACGCCTCCGAGTCATCGCTGTACATGAGCTACTTACGCCACGGCAGCGTTGAAGCTCCGCCTCGAGAATGACCAGCAGCTAGCCTTGCAGCCTTGTTGCTACCGTTAGCTACATTTAGCCATGCATGCCCAGCATCGCAGGAGCGCCCGTGCACACACGACGCAAGCTTGATGCACAGCGTAAGTTTCAAAATATAACGGATGCCACCGGGCGGATCCCTGCGACTTCAAGAGGTGCCTCTTCCTATTTCCCAACGCTTCTTCCCCAGGGAAGAACAAGGTTTGAAGCTGAGCTGACACGCCGACAAGGACACAGCAAAGCAAGTTTCAAGTCACGACACAAAGCCTCGATTGCGAGAGAACGAAAGCGACGCCGGACCGGAGCGGAACGGAGGAAGCGTTGGATTTTAGCATACGGTTGATTTTGGAATATGCGAGAGAATCGAGGACCGCGAGGTCCCCGAGGAATCTACGCCAACGACAGCCACCGAGCCACCTCGGCAGCCAGGCGCCAGAGAAGACAGCACCACCAGCGAAGCCAAGCGATCGAGCCAGCTACAAGCGCACCGCGTCGCCACGAGTACGCATGACTGCTCGCTCATGCTGCTTGTTCAGCTAGTTGGTTGCTTGCTTATTGCGCCTTGGCGGCGTTGGAGTTGGGGCCAACCTTCTTGCCGCCCATGCCCGCCACGACGTTCACGAAGCGGCGGTTGTACTGCCAGCGCTTCTTTGCGCGGCCGGTCAGGGCCTTCTTCGCGTCCTCCTGCTTGGGGACCTTGGGGGTTTGGCCCTTCACCTTACCGGCACGTGCCAGCGAACCGTGGACCTTACCGCCACCACGCAGACGCAGCACCAGGTGGAGCGTGCTCTCCTTCTGGATGTTGTAGTCGCTGTTGAGACGCAATGCACACATGGAAACCAACAGGTACGTTAGCAAGACAGCTCACACGAACGAAGAATGCGGACCTCAACAAGTCGATCCCTTTCGACGCTGGAAACAAGAGGGAAGACAGCACTGCTCAAGTGACGCGACGCACCTCAGAGTGCGGCCATCCTCCAGCTGCTTGCCGGCGAAGATAAGACGCTGCTGGTCAGGGGGGATTCCCTCCTTGTCCTGGATTTTCTGCTTGACGTTGTCAATCGAGTCCGAGGGCTCCACGTCGAGCGTGATGGTCTTGCCTGCAAGGGAGCCAAGCGCCAGCAGAGACAGACACACAGACGGCGGCGTCAGTTTCAACCCACCACTGCATCGCTAGTTCCTCCACACAGGAGCGCCCGCGTCAGCTCCAGCCCCAGCGCCGCCTCCGTCCACAGACGACCGCTGCGCCGGCGCCTCCTGTCGGCCTGTCCCGCTCTCCTGCCAGCGCATTCATTACCGGTGAGGGTCTTCACGAAGATCTGCATGCTTCTTCTTCCTTTCCTTTTCTCGCGGAGAATTCCAATGATAAAGCCTCCGTCTAAAACCCGATACAAACGAGAGCCGCAAGCGCCACTCACCCGCCGCCACCACCAATCCACACGCCCTACCCCTTTTCTCGCCCGTAATTACAGGACCGTGGGGCGAGCAGGCAAAACGAACCGGTTCGAAAACGGTTACGAACCGGGAAACTGACCGTGAGTGTTGGTGTCCTGGAGACAAGTGAAGCTCCCCCCTTAACTGGCAACCTCAAACAGCCGACTGAATTTGCTTGCCCAAGAAGCGGAAGGAGATTAACGGGAAAGATGAGCTTGGCAAGTCGCTTCTTGGCGGTGCAGGGACGGCGGCGGGCGGCGGCGGCGCTGGCAGGAAGCCACGCCTGTCGCCCACGCAGCTTCCTTTTGCAGCAGCAGCAGCTCGGCGCCTTCTCGACGTCGTCGACGCAGCCGCCGCTCTCGACAGCCGTCGAGCCCAAAGACGAGGTGGAACTGCCCAGCCACCTCAAGTTCCGCATGCCAGACTTGGACTTTCAGGTGCGTGCGGCACGTACTCGTAGTGCGCGGGACAACATGCGAGTCTTTTGCATTGCTTGTGGCTGTTACTGTGCAGATCGCAATTGAATGAGGAAGTGCACAAGCACTCACATGGATACGCTTCGCTTTGTCTTTGAATTACTGCAGGATGTCGGCAGCGGGAAAGGAGGCACCACGCTCACCAAGTGGTACATCCAGGAGGGCCAGGAGGTGAAGGACGGCGCGCAAATGTGTGAGGTTGGTTTGGCTATCAAATAGTGGGGTTTGGTAATCAGAGGTGATCGTAGGTGATCGTCTCGGAGGCAGCTTCGAAGCTTGACACGTCTCTTGCTGTTTGTGCGTTGGTTGCTTTTGTGTTTATTCCATGGTGTGATATTTGGGCGCCACTTCAGATCGACACGCCTGATTTGTGCTTCCAGTTGGAGTCCGGCGACGAAGGATTCATTGCGCGCCTGTGTAAGCGATTGTCTGTCGCACTGACACCTTCACACAATCGACTGCAACCGATCTTCTCACTGCTGGCTGCTTTTGTGTGACCGATCATTAGTGGTGGCTGAAGGCACCCACGACGTTGCACCGGGCCAGCCACTGGCAATCATTGTGCCTACCGAAGCTGAGATCGAGCCCTTCGTGAGTGCGCTGAAGGAGAACCCCCACTGCATCGAAGGTACGACTATCCCGCGTGTGTTGGTTGTCTCTGCCCGCGTTTTGACATCGAAACTCTTTTCCAGGTTACGCTGAGCCGACGAAGGCAACTCCCGTACTCGGAGCGGAGTCCACGGAATCCACCGCGCCACCGACGGAGAGCGCCGCGTCGAGCGACGTGCTGCGGGTGCTGCACAAACTGCAAAAGGAGGGGCGATTCGAGGACGAGAGGCTGCTGAAGATGCTCAAGTCGCTGGCTCGCAAGAACGACGATCAGCTGCTCACGACGTACAAGGGCAGCTTCGCGGATGGCGTGCTGGAGGAGGCGGCGTTCGACAAGGATTTCTTCGTCGAGAACGCGTTGGAGCTGGCGGAAGAGGCGTTGCAGCAGGCGGCGACAGACAAAGTAGAGTAAGTGCGGAAGGAACTGGTGAAGGAGGGCAGTAACAAGAATATGTCCGCCGCGGGGACAAGTGACAGGCTTTGCCGAGTCAAATAATTGTAAGTGCCTCTCTTTTTGTCACTTACACTGGCTTCCAAGTACTTGAAGTGCTATGCGGTGTCTGTCAACACAATTATCTCTGCGGTTTTGGCAGCTACCTGCGGCCCTCTCGCTCCGGTGAAGCCGTTGTCGTCAACTTGGACTGTTAAGTAGTCGCGTTGCCCGGCGACGCACCCATGACGGCCATCGCAGCTGTACTCCAACGCCTCAAATACCTGTTTGGCCTGCATCAACGTGGTCGCAAACTCTAACGTGTGTGCGGCATCGCCGTCGACTGTTGTGCACAGTACCGTGGCACTGCGGCCCTGGCTGTGTTGAGGTAGTATTGCTCGCAGCCTTCCGTTGTGAACTGCGATGCTGAGATACAGAATACCTTCAGCCGCGTCCGGGTCGGCGATCTCAATCCCGGCGAACGCCACCCACTGTCTGGAAGGAGCAAAGTACTGTGCGGCCATGTGAATAACTGGAGGATCGTTGATCGCACGAATATCTACAAGCATGCGCTTGGTGACCAGGTAACTGCTGTCTTCCCCCGCGTTGTCGTCGCTGTTTGCTGCAGTTGCGTCTTCGCTCGATGAGCGCTGCTGGCTTTGCGCGAGCGATACGATTATCTCATCCCGACCATCCGCCTGAGGTTTGGAATGGTACGTCACCTTTTCCACAGCGCAATTCAACGCATCCATAGTCCCCTCTAACGTGAGCACTGCGGACCTGCCTTCGCTGATATCGCCACGCTGGCTGATAGCGACACCCGAGCACTCACGCCCCAGACTCAACCAGCCTTTGGAGCAATTCAGTGACAAAGTCAACTCTCGCTTCTGCTGCATGGCTTCCACGTCCACCAGGGTGATCGACCGTGTGGAGTAGCTGCCTTGAGAAGATGTCGCTGTCGATCGATCGGCAGCCAGGTAGTGGAAGTCCAGTCCTTGGCCGCTTTCTCTCCCCAAGTAGAAGAAACCTGCCGGTTGAGAGGCAACGCTGGCTAGTGCGTGGCCAGCTAACTGGTAGTTCATGGAGTCCGCATTCATCTCCACGACCTCATGAGACCAAGGGAACAACTTGGTCGTGCCCACGCTAGTTCCGTCCGACCGCCAAAACTCCACGAGACGATCCCTCTCTACCTGTGCTGCGAAGACAAGAACGTCCGATGGGGCGTCAATACTGTTGAGCACCGTGAGGAAGCTTGGCTTGGAGCCAGAGACGCCTGGAGCGAGGTCCACCAGCATGCTTGTGCCAGCAGCTGATCCATCGGTTGTCCATAATTCCGCACCGTGCACGCCATCATCCGCCTGGAAGTAGATCCGACCAGCAAACGGCACCAGGTAAGTTGGAGACGAACCTAACACACCCTGACGGATATCTAGAACGAGGAAAGTCCCCGCACGGGTGCCGTCTGTCACCCACAACTCGGCTCCGTGCATGCAGTCATTCGCTTGGAACAGTAACAGTGGAGGACCTGTTGAAGGGATCAACACGGCAAAGTTCTGCGGGAGGGATGACCCCACGCCGGCGCAGATATCGAGCAACAGCCCTGTCCCCACAATCGCATGCTGATCTCCGGCGAACTCGAATCTCGAGTTGCCATCGGAGAACCAGAGTTCTCGTCCAACTGCTTGCGTGTCCGCTGAGAAGAAGATCCGCCCGTCGAACGCCGTCAGGAAACACGGAGCAGAGCTGCGCGATCCGAATTCGACGTCCGCGACAAGAAAAGTGCCTTCGCGGGTGCCGTCAGTCGTCCACAACTCGGCTCCAAAGTCGGTGGAGCTTGCTTGGAAGTACAGACGCGCGTTCAACTCAACGAAGTGCGACGGATTGGAGCCCTCGGGGTTGGTGGAGATCTGGGCCACACGCTGCGTGCCCTCCGCTGTCCCGTCGGTCGCCCACAATTGTGTCCCCCATGTTGCTTCCTGCGCAGCGGGTTGCCAATAACACACGACGCCCGCAAACAGATCCGTTTGAAACCCCGTGTCTAAACGGTAGGAGTCTCGAAAGCCTACGTGCTTGAAGGCGCCCGTCGTCTGTGTCAGGGCATAAGTGAACGTTCGTGTCAGTTTGAGTTTCTTTCAGAGATGAGAGTCAAATTCACGAAGAAATGGACGAACCTTGGAGTCGGAAAAACGGAAATACTTCCGTACTTGGCCTCCCCATTCAAACCCCTGCCATCCGCACTGATCAAAGTACGTAAGGGGCTCATCGTCATGGCCATCTAGTGGGAGGGTCCCCATAAATACTGCGTGGGCCTCGAGCGTCGACATCCAGCGGAACCCAAGAGGGCAGTCGTACGTCTGATAAGCGTAACATGTTTGAAAGTGAGCAATCAGAAGGTATGAGCACGATAGGATGGCAGTTGCTGACCGTGAATCTGCATACATAGTGCTTACCTCGTCGGGATCCCAGACGTTTTGAGCCGCCACGGCAAAAAACACGTTGGGGTCGAAGCTGCTCGACCGAAAGCTTTGGCATTCGTCCTGGTAGTCACTCTTGATTTGCCACGAGATGTGTGGGCCTTTCGCAGCGAAGTACACGCGGTTGTCTTTGGAGAACGGAGTCAAATGTGACGGGCGAGAACCGCCGGGCCCCGGGAAAACGTCCTTGAGAAGCACTGTGCCCGCTTCCGAGCCATCGCTGTGCCAAAGTTCCTGTCCGAGGGAGGGGTCCCACCCACTGAAGAGTAGACCGCCAGTATGTGCCACGAGAAACGATGTACTGGCCGCGTCTGAGCCCACGAACTGGTGCAGACTGCGCAAGCGAGCGCTGGAATCATTCCCCAGGAGGTTCGCAGCCATGAGATCCCACTTGGGCAGTGCTTGGTGTTGCTCTCGACTTGCTGCTGCGATTGTTGAAAGCGCTGGGGAGCCCTGTATTAACACCGAAGCGTTCTCGTTTATCTGGATGAGTGGCTCTTGAGACTCAAAAGGTGGCAGATAGATCTGCGGAATGTCGCTGACAGCTTTCACTCGGACAGGGAGTGCGTACATCGTGTGCAGTACACCTCCTTTTCCATAGTTCCCCAAGTCCGAGATCTCGAGAAGCACGACCGCCAGCCCATTGAAGTTGCTCATGCCTTGGAAAACCAGCTGATTCATCAAGCCCTGGTTCAACGAAGAGATCCTTCCGTGCACGACCAGCTGAACGCCCTCCTCCTTCATCCAATTTCTCGTTACGACAATCAGATCGTCGCCTATCTGTTGCTCATTTTCGCTCGAAACAACAGACTGAGGAATCCGACCCGACGTGATGGTGCAGTGAACGCACGAGATATTGACTACAAGACGGAGATCCGCACCGTTGAGCTCACAGTCTGGGTCGAACAATTCGATGGCTTCCAATTGTTGAGGCGAGTCTTCGACTGCCTCGATCGATGAAATCATCGCCACGACCCCCAAGTCCTGGAGGGTGTACGACGTGGGGATAGGCTGGAAATGCTGCGACAGTAGTATCGGAGGATCGTTCACTGCACAGACAGCGATCGGAATCGTGGCAACGCTCGTGTAAGCCGCTGGTCTGCGGCTGTTGTTGGCTGTGTCACCACAAGCGCTTGTAGCGACGAGCAGTATCTCATCCACTGGCCAGCCGTCCGAATTGTAGTTGAGCCACGGCTTGTAAATCATTCCGTCCAGAGCAGCGTTCACATCGCTGACTCGACCTCGGAAAACCAACTCAGCGAAAAAGAGGCGTGACTCCAAGTAGATCTGTCCTGGTGGGACATGCTGAGCCTCCAGTGCCTCCGCTGGAGTGCTGTACGCTGTTCTGCGAATCAGAAGACCTTTCATAGTGGAGAGCATGATGCCGCCGTGCTTGACGTCGATCTTGACTTCGACTTCGCGCTGTTCGTCGTCCAAATCTGGGTTCGTTAACGACAGAGTATCTACCAGTAGATATGCGTCTTCGTCCATTGTAAGCTGCTTGTCCACATGCTGTAGATTTTCCCAGTGAGGTTCATCACAGACTGGAGAGACGAAGAGAAAGACCGTCGCGACAGCGACCTCCTTCGTGCGATAGTGGGGGTTGAACTCCGCCGCCGAGATCGAAACTTGCTCGGGTCCAAACCAGTCCGCGTTGGGGATATACGCGCTACCGTTGAGCGCTGCATTCAACTGCTCGAAGAAGCCGTGAATCACGATATCGCCGCTCGAGGAATTTCGCAACACCTGAACGCCAGTAGCCACCGCACTCAACGCGAAGGTCCCGTTGGTGCAGACGATCGTCACTTCAAGCAAGTTTTGAAAAGATCGCGTCGAGTCCGGGTCAACTAACTGGAGGCCGCCGTCAAACACATAGGCCGTGTCTTCGTCGAGTGCTAACACTTCATCAGGTGTCACAACAAGGAGCTCGTGTGGAGCCCATAACACTGGGTTGAAAAGCACGGTAGTGCTGCTGAGTTGAGGCCCACCTCGGCCAAAGGTTCCACGATCGTCGATCGTGAGCTGCAGCTTGATGTCTGTGCGACTCAACTCGTCAGCGCGATAGTACTCGGGGGCATCCAGCTCGAAGATCAGTTCAGACAGCACAACGTTCAGCTCTTCCGGCGTGCCCGAAACCACGGCGTACGACGACTTCTTGGAGTTCGTATCACCCGAAAATGCAAGAGAGGATAGACGAGGAAGCGTCACGAAACCGTGACTCGCTTCGAGTATCAGATCCATCTGACACGACGCCACTGCGCAGTCGAGACCCACAAGATCCACATCTTCAAAGGAGACACCGGCCACGTTCGTGGGGAGTCCTTGCTGCACTTCACGCGTTGTAGAGGAGCCAACGGTCCACATTGGGGCGTCGTTGATGGGGTCAACAGTGATGTCGACGCTGATGGAAGTTGTTGGTGTGTGCTGCTGCGTGTACTCATCCACCGCATTTGCATCTACGATGAGAGAGTCGCGGCCGAAAAAGTCCGGGTCTGGAAGATATCGCAGCCCCGCCACACACTCGTTCACGTTGGCAAATGTGCCTTTGACCTTCACTCGTTTGGCGTCGTTGCCAGTCTTCTCGAGGAACGTGAGGCCAGCAAGATGAGATAGCAAGATAGTGCCATGCATCACTGATAAGGAGGCGAGCAGCGTCGTCTGTGAGGTGTCGTCTGCGCTGGAGAATTGCAAGCCACGCGCGAGAATCCAAGAGTCTTCATCCCCTCGAAGAGTTCCAGCCGGATCATTCGCATATACACTCGTCTCAACGTTCGACGGAAGGTCGATCACTACGAGATCCGGAGTAGGCGATACGTAGACGTACAACACCGATGCAGTGGACCCATTGAAGATCGAGAAGTCCGTCGCCTCGATTGTGATCGTATCAAAGCCGTCATTCTCGACAGCTCCGTTGTCACCATCGCTGGGATGATACTGCAAACTGTTCCAGTCTTTAGCCGAAGTGTAGACAACGGACGAGATGGCGGCATTAAGTTCCTCCAGTGACCCCACGAGCGTTAGTCGTGTGGCCTCCCCCGTGTTTCTGGTCACTGTCGCAGTCGTCAACGCAATCCCAGTCGATCTCAGCAGCGCGAGATGTCCATAGGCAGCTTCGATAGTCAAACGCAGCGAATCCTGCTCCGCATCCGGATCTCGAAGCTGCAAGTCCTCGATCACAAGTGGGACATCCTCGTCCGCAGTGTAGTACACAGACGGCACATCCACGTACGGAGCGTCATTTAGCTCCATCACGATGATAGAGACCACAACCTCATCCGAAGCGGAAGGTGGGCCTTTAGAATACGCCACTTGAAGTGTCAGCTGGTCTGTACCGCTGAAATTGGGCTCACCAATATACGTAGTCGCTGTCAGAACCCTATTGATGCATTCCACACCTGCCTTAAACGAAATGTGCTTCACGGATTGAGGTCCCACGTACTGTCTGATGCAATTTGCACTTGACGTGTCACCGAGGGAGAGCACGCCATGAGAAACAGCGAGACTTGCCGTTAACAAATCCGAAGTGGACAGTTGGGAGTGTGTCACGTCCACAGTACGCACCGAAAATCCTTCAAGCGTCATTGGAGAATCTTCGTCACAAATCATCGGCAAACACTCGAGCCGCCATAGTGAAAGGTAGTCGCCCATGTAGCGTGTCGGCTCCTCAAGCATTTGCGGGACAGTGATCACAGGAGCATCGACACGCGGAGTGATCACGAGATCTGCGTACGTTTCGACCGACCGGTTTTCAAAAGACACGGAGAAGTTCCATTCCACAATGTGACCACCTGGAAACTGCTCCTCATTCCAGTTCTGAGGTGGAAAGTACACCAGACGATCCAGTGCTCGCGCCAGACCCTTGTACGAATCTTGCAGTTTCAGTTTTGCTGTCGATTGAGCCTTACCATCGTTGGTTCCCCCCTCTGTTTGTGGAATGGCGATAGCACCTGAGCTTACTGCAACTTCGAGAGTGTATGAAGCCGATTCGGGGTCGGATGCCGTTGCTCTTCCAGTTGAGAGCTCGGCAGTTGGAAAGTAGACGGTGTTGCCGAATTGGAACATGCGCTCGCTGCGATCGTTCGATTCTGCTGTGCCAAAAGGCAACTTGTGGTTGAGGAGGAAAATCTGGTCCAGAATAGGAATAGTACCCGCTGCAGTGCCGTCAGATTTCCACAAATTCCTGCTTCCACTCGAGTCAAAGGCGCTGAAAAAGAGCTCATTGTTCTTGGTGGAGCCGTCAGCTGCCGTAATCGGCCCAACAACGGACATTAAAGAGGGCGAAGAGCTGAATGATCCGGGTACCAAGTCAACCAACAGTACAGTTCCCGCCGTGGACCCATCGCTGACGTACAGCTCACGGCCAATCGACGGATCTGCTTGCGCCTGGAAATACACCTTTCCACCGAACACCACGAGATGGCTGGGGTCGGACCCCCGCCCTGTTGTGGTGTCCAAGTCTTTGACCATTCGAGTGCCAGGACTTGAGCCATCCGTGAGCCAGAGTTCGCGGCCGTGAATGCAGTCCGTGGCCGAGAAAAACACGCCTACCGCGACTGCTGCCACCAAAAAGCGTGGCTCTGATGATTTCGACCCCGCGCAGACATCTAGAACCATAAACGTCCCGACGAGTCCGCTCGAGCTCGCTACTTTTCGGTTCCGGTCGCTGTTAAAACTCGAAAATGCGTCCGTTGCCCAAAGCTCGCGACCGCTCTCCGCGGTGGCAGCGAAGTACATGCGAGCACGGCCATCGACAGCCGTCCACTCGGCGAAGTAGCTCGGGTTTGAGCTTCGTGGTCCGTGCCAAATGTCCTCTACCATGACGGTCCCAGCCTCGGTGCCGTCGGTCTTGAATAGCTCCGTCCCGAATGCATTCGTTTCCGCCTGGAAAAGAAGCAATTGCGACTGGAAAGGCGTATAATACCTCGGGTTCGAGCCTTGAGGACCTGGTCGAATGTCAACGACGCGTCGGGTCAGCTCTACACTCCCATCGGTAGCCCACATCTCCCGCCCTGCTCCACGGACTGCAGTATCAGTCTCACTTCGGATGCAAACAATGCCGGCAAACTCTGTTGTGACAAAGGAGACCTCCGCGGGGGCGGAATCGAGGCGACCCGCGTGTTTGAGAGCCCCCGTGAAGCTGGAATCCGAAAACCGAAAGTATTTTCTACTGACGCCGCCGAAGCTGTAGCCTTTCCAGTCGCAAGTATCCCAGAATACATAAGACTCTGCCTCACTCGTGGCCTCGTGTGTCGATAGGTACTCGGATGCTTCATCAGTCGAGGCCCAGTAGGAGCCAAACGGGCAGTCGTAGGATTTGACCGGGTTCCATGTGTTACTCTCGGCCACAACGTATAGTAAACTGCTGTTTGTGGTGCTCACTCTCATGCTGTTGCACTGCGTCGCTGAGGCGAGAGACCAGCCAACGTCAATCCCCGACGCCGTGAAGAAAAGTTTCCCATTTAACACCACCAAGTCGGTAGGGGAAGATCCCTCCGGTCCAGGAGCCAAGTCAGTCAACCTCCGCGTTCCAACTGTTGAGCCATCCGACTCCCAGAGCTCTTCGCCGTGCAGTTCGTCACTCCCACGGAAGTAAAACAGATTCCCCACCGTGCACAAGAAGCGCGGTACGCTGCCACCCGTGAAACTCGCAACCAGTCGGTGCCTCCAGTCGTCGGAAGTGGCTCTGGGATACGCGTATTTCGTAGCTGGATAGCTCAGCTCGACGGCCCAGAGTTGAGGCGATTGCTTCGCTTTTGACGCGACCACTTCCTTGTGGCTGGCTTGGACATGTGCATCATCAAATCGCAGCGAAATATCTGGGAACTGGAAGGCAGCGTCCTCTGCACCGGAATACAAGCTGGCGCTCAAGATCACGCGCGGAAGCGGGACGTCAGTGATCAGCTGGATGCTGATTTGGCGTTGATGCGTAAATTCGGTCGGTGTAGCATACTGATTCCGAACTGTGAATGTAATCATGTCGGACTGGTCGCAGGTCTCGTCACAGCGATAGCGTAGACTCTGCAAGGCCGCGTTCAAACTCTCCATCCTCCCAACTAGGGTGGTTGTTGAGGAAGACCCGCTGTCTCGTCGGTTTTGCACTTCCAACTCATCCAGCATGCCAAATGCGAGGTCCCCCAGCTCTGCGCCTACCTCCAGTGTTAACAGATTGTCTCTAACGAACAAATGGCCACTACTGTCGCGAATAGACACTCCAGCGAGGATCGAACTTTCCCCAACCTTCAGCTTCATGCTCAGGGTTTGCCAATGCTCCGTTGAAAATGGACCTGGAAAGCAAAAAACAAGCTATTAATCAACCGAGATAAACTTCAAGCACAGCAAATACAGTGTAGCCTTACCTTCAACAGACCCATCGACGTGGATCAGAGGCAATACTGCTGTCTCCATGATGACGACGACAAAGTCACTGACACTCTGCACTAATTCGTCAACCACGATCGTGAAACCCAGCTTATCAAAGCGAGAGGCCTGGGGATCAGCTGAATACGTTACATGACTCAACTGCGCATTGATTTGGTCCGTTGTGCCATTCACCCACAGGATCCGTTGTGTTGGCGAGTTCGAATCCACCGTTCGGTTTGTGCGGCTGAGGGCTCCATTATCGGTGGAGATGCTGAGACTCAGCCACAACGTACTGGCCCTCAAGTCGTGGTCGTGAAGCTGGAATTCGTCTAGGGAGAGCACATGTCCAGCTTCCACCTCAAGAACGGAATCCGTGCTGTTGCGGCGAATGAGAAATGCTGGCATATCATAAATACCCTCCATTTCCAGTTGGAGCATTGGAACCACCTCGCCTGAGGTCATTGGATTCAACATCGCACCGGCAGCTGAAAGTTCCAGTTGAAATTGATCGCAACCAGAGATTGTCACGGTAGCAACTGCTTGCTGCGACGACCAGGCAGCGACACCATGACCTTGATCGCTTACAGCAACGAAGATCTCTTCGTCAGTGGAGCAATCTGGGGTCACGGCATTCGAAGCGTACAATACTCGAGCCAATAGCAAATTGGTATCGGTCAACGAGGCCTCGAACGTAAAATTGGTGTATCCAGCGTCACTTTTACGAAATCCAAGCACAGATACTCGCTGCTTGGCGTTTTCATCCAGCAGGAATGACCCTGAGACTGATGAAAGGTCCGTGAGGAATGGGACTGCCACCAAGCCGTCCAGGTTCGATACGTCGACGTCGCGAATCTCGATTCGTTGTTCAGAAAACACAACACTGCTATCCAGAGTGCGGTGCTGTTGGTAGGAAATTGTTGGCGAATGGTTCACTCCAGAAACAATGATCGGAACTTTGAATGAAACCCCAGACGCACCACTTTCTGAATGATAGGGCTGGATGTGGATCTCTAGCCAGTCTTCACCAGAAAAATAAGGTTCACTTAGACATTCAGCAGCTGCAAGTGCTTTCTTCAGTGATAACGCCGTCCCGACCACTACGAGGTCGCTCTCGCGCAGTGTTTCGCGAACGTCCACGCAGCAAATGTTGGCTGGGATAGACAGCCTCCCATGCCCCACACTTGCTTTCACCATAAACCATGTCTCGTCTTCTGGGTCACCGTCAACAGTCAATATATCGCCCACACGTTGAGATTCATCTTCGTTCGCTTGAATGACTAGATCGGGGGCCTTGGGTGTCAGTACAGTATATGGCACTTGCGACGAAGTATGGAAATGCAAATCAGTGATCACAGGCTCGCTAGCCCTTTCGGATACGGCTTCCATTGCAGAGAGACGGAGATCGGTGCGAGCTCCCCTTTCTCTCAGATCCATGCTGACGAGCGTCGACGACAGAATGTTGTTGGCTTCTGCGCGAGTTGCAACGAATTCCAGTGCATCCTCTCCCGGATTACACGGCGCTTTCAGAATGGGAGGCCTCGCTTGCAGAACGTTCACCGTCGCCCGGCCAAACACGCACTGCAGGCGGATGGTCACATTAAGATGTGACGAGTCTTCTCTTCCAACTAGTTCGACACCACTCAGAGCAGTGGAGTAGGCTGCAAGTCGGGCGACAAACGAATTTTGCTGCGTTTTCCACCTGAGTGGAGCGGACTGGATCACGAAAGGGATGGAGATGTTGGCGACCTCTCGCCAGCCTAACTGGGCTTCTTGTCGGGAATCGGGTGAAGGTTGCGCCACCTCCAGACTGATCGTTTCTGTCCCAGATGCCGGATTTGAATCGACGACTAATTGCAGAGATGCAAGCACCTTGTTGAGAGACCTGCCAAGTCCCAAGAAGCTGAGCTTTGAGCTTGGCAGCTGGGCGAATTCGTAGGAGACACTCGGAACGAACACATCATAGTTCCATTGGCAGCCGATGCAGGAAACGTTTAACTCCAGAATGCCATCTTTGCTTAACTCCTCAGCTTCTTGGCCTGATAAATCGCTGATCGAGGCTGCCACCAACGAGGATAAATCGGCGTAGCTGTCCTGTTTTGCGTACCATACGTCGTCTTTCAGTATTTTCGTGGCACTTAGCAGCTTGGGTGGACTTCTCTCGACAATTTCGACGTGAATAGTTCCATTGGCTTGGAAGCGCATCTCCTCACTGAAGAGCTCCAGTTGAATCAGCGTGGCATTATGCATGCCACCTGCGCTTTGATAGTGAACCGAAGCAAGGGCCGCATTCAAACAGGCAACATCCGGCGCATAAATCATCTGTGTCATTCCGTTCGATTTTGACTGTAGAACGTCTCGCAAATCCCCACAACTCGGCATCTCAATCTGGAGAAACCCAGCGGACACGTAGATTCGCAGCGCCAACAGATTTCTAGCTTCAAATTTCTCATGCACCGTGAAGGCAGTCGAGACACTCAGCGCATGACCCGCGGTTACGTTCAACTTCCGAGCCCAATCTGAGACGGTAATGCGGTAAAAAGGATCCTGAACGGGCATGTGCAACTCATCACAGACACGGGCAGTACCGTCGCCGACACACACCTCGATCACGGCAGCGCAATAGTTCAGGATGCTGCTGGACTCTCGACACGACGCAGGTAAAACCTCGATGAGACGCTGAAGGAAAATCTTGTTCAGTCTGTCCAACGTGGATATCATCCGGACTGAGGACATCGAAGGGCTCAATTCGACGGTCGTCCCGTCGAACTCTGCGCCAGCCAACTGGATCACGCGTAAGGCTCCTGTATCAATGCGAATATCCACCTGAAACTGGTCATTCTCATCCGGGTCGTCAATTTGAAAAGACGGGAGAAATAATCGCGGGTAGCTGTGCCAATCGCGCATCTCTTCCAAGTTGAACTTCAGCTGCGGGGGGTCGTTCAGTGGGCGGACGTTGATGTAGAGAGTACTCTCTTGGTCTCGCACTTTGAAATCCACTTGGTCAATGCCGTTAAAGTTGAGTTTCGGCACGTAGCGCAACTGTGACACCAGCAATCGAAGAAGATTGGCATCTTTCAAGCTAATGTGCTGCGTGAAACTTGGTTTTTCATGCACACCACCAGCTACAGCGTAAATGGCACCATTATGCGCAGCAATATCGAGGGTAGTATCAGCTCCCAGATCAGCGACTGCTTCCAAGTTTAACAGCTTTCCAATCAGCACATCCTCGTCTTCGGAGGAAACGATGGCCCGCTGCACCAGCAAGTCCGGAGGAGCGCTATTGCCGACGAAGCTCAAATAAAGACGCGCAGAAGATATTGCATCCAACACATTTCCACCTGGAGTAGCATTTTCTTCCACCCGAATGTCGATGGCAACCTTTACTGGAGGTTGAGATGTTCGTTGAAGCTCAAATTGGTACTTGACAGCCTTCAACGCAAGGTTCAAATCGTTGATCCACCCTTCAAGAACCACAGTGCTTTGCGCAATGACTGGAGCTGGATTAGCAATGACTGGAGTAGGCTCAGAACTGAGGAAACCGCGATTTGCTTGGAGGACGACGCGAAATATGACATCATCACGGCAAAACCCGACTTCCAGACCTTCACGGACCAGCATAAGATCGGGTATCACAAATGGCAGACGAGTGGAACTGGTAGTACTCATGGTGTTTGAGCTGTCATCTGTCCAGTACAGTCGAGGAGGCTCACAATCAGGAGATACAAAGACAGGCAACAGCGCCGTCACTTCCCCCTCCACATCGTGTCCCTGCGTTGTCGATGTTGTGTGCTTCACCTTGATCATTATCTGGTCAGGCCCGTAGAATTGGTCGTTGGGGACATACATTTGGCGCTGTAGATAGCGATTCGCTTGCTTTGCGCTACCAGTGAAACGCGCAAGCAGCAAATGAGGGCCAGGAGCTGCCGGTACATTTTTCTGAGATCCGTCTCCACGATCGAAGATCGATCCGTGCACAGCGAAAAGCGACAACTCGACCGTGACGTTGCATGATGGCAGGTTCTCGCAATCCCTCGCGTCAGTATCGTCTTTTACTCGGATTGACACGGCGCCGAGGGAGGCAGGCGCATTCTTTTTTGTAGAGAGCAAGGAGCTGTCACCTGCAAAAAAAGGAACAGCCACAAGCGTAAGAAATCGGAATGAGATAAGACCGCAGCCACCGCAGTTGCTATGAAGACGTACCGATGCTGCTGCTATTCACGAGGATTCCGATCGCCAGAGGTCTTTCGATGATCTTAACGGAGAGTGTGGACGTATCAGGAGCAGATGATGCGTCACTCCCACCCACCAAATACGTCGAAAACACGATGTGATCGTCTGCAGGAACGCTCGGTGTTAGTGCTCGATATCGCAATCCTTTCAGAATGGCGTTGACATTTTCGGTGGCGCCTTCCAGCCGAAGCTCCGACTTCGACTGAGAGTCGTCGCTGTCCACATCGCTAGTCAACTCCAAGTGCCCACTCTGAGCGGTGATATGGACACCAACTGCACGTGAACGACTTGCTTGCTGCGAGCTATCTCCTGGGTCGAGGGAAATCACGACCCCGTTAATGTCAGCGTACGTATGCTTGAACACGATAATTGGTTCAAGAGGCAATGCCATCCGAGGCGGACTAGCCGGAGAAGAGATTTCAATCGGTATCGATTCGGTTGCTTGGTCAGCAATTGATTCGAGGCGGAAAACCAGTTCATCGTGACCCGAAGCGCCATCGTTTGGGGAGTACACGAGTCGACTGCGCTCGAAGGAGGCTTCCAATGCTGATAAAGGCCCAGTCAGCTCTAAAACCGGCTGTGGCACGATGGGATCACCAGGACGTGGCAGGTTCGGCAGGAGTCCGATCGTGCCTTTTGCGCAGGACACAGTAAGTTTGACTTCGTGTGCATATCCGTGAAAGCCAATGGTGCCAATCATGAGGCTCTGGTTGGACACCACTCGTAGATACGACGCTGGTAATCCGATGCCTAGTTTGTGTTCCCGCATCGAAGTCCGAGCTCGCAGAGCACCAGAGGCAATCAGTGTAAGATTATCCAGCGTCGTCAACGACATGGAAATGTTGTCGAATGCGACCAGATTTTCAACTCCAGGATTGATGAATGAAGCCCGAAAGAACGCAGTAGACAATGGGGCATCCACACCTGCTACTAGTTCCAGAGCTAGGACAGTTGGAGCCGACATCACTACAACGTAGTCGAAACGTCCCAAGACGGAAGGCGAAGGTCTGCGCTCGACCGTAACGGCAAGTTTTTCAATACCGAGCTGTCGGAGGGCCCTCTCAACGGTGTCCGCTTTGGCACTGAGGTATAGTGGGCTCGTCACTTGACCTTGTACTCGAAGCTGAAAGACAGCTGGCAGGCCTGAAGAGACTGTCGCGGTGCTTTCCCTCACCGCCACTGCCACAGGTTCCGCTGTTTGAGTTGATGCCAAAGTGGACGCGACCACCGACATCACTGGTAGATCTTCTGCAGTGTTTGAGAAGGAGAAATCGAGCACAAGAGACCCCGTGTCGGCTGATTTGAGCTCTTGAACAGATAGCAGCAGCCCTGGGAAAAAGGTGTTCAAACGCAGGCTATTTGGCCCCAGACCGTCTTGTATCACAGCCACCGATACTTCGAAAGGCGCCGATAACCCATCGTCAATAATTCCGAAAACCTCCTCGATATCGTCAATTGCTCCAAATGTAATCTGCCACTCGAAGGCATTTCCCCCAGACAACTCATGACGAGAAACGCCAACGTCTTGGCCGTCCACCACAACTTGAAGGATGCCTAGCTTCAACATATCACTCGACGCGGCAACAGAAATGGGATCGGACGATTTCCCCTGAAACGTGACTTGGAACGTCCCTTCCAACTCATCGATTTTAGCTGGATACAGCGCTGCAACACGAATCGATTGAATCTCGTGTCTTGAGATATCCCCCAACGCCCCAGCCGGAACAACAGTGCAGGGCATGTGCGTGAGTTTTGTCGCCATCGTTTCCACATCGTCACTTGATTTAATTGGATCCGACACACATTTCCCATTCGTTATGTTCAACCCCAAACCAGGGTAGTTTCGTCCAGGAAGTTCCGCACCAAGTGAGAATACTCCGCTGATAGCGCCGTCAGCCAGCGAGGTAGTCAGCGTTTGCGTGCTGGTTGCTTTCGCATGAGGGAGCGCCAACAGTTCAAAAACTTGGTCCTCATAGAAACTGTCAAACAGCGATTTGTCTTCCTGAACAGCGTTTTCATCAATGCGGATGGATGCTATGGCAGCATTTAGATCCTCCAGGTTTCCTCGGAACTCGAATTCGGTTCTCGAAATCTGTCGCCCCACAACAGCGGGGCTGATTGAGCCGGGGTCCCACCAAATGGTGCCAAACGTAGTCCGAATTCCCCACTTCAAAGTGGCGCTGGCAGCGTAAGTAAGCGGGTAGTTCAGTGAGATAGCGCCCAGCGACGCTTCTCTACTTTCACCAACTACCAGGTCAACGCAGTACGTCATCTCGATATTTTCGTAGGTTGGAACGGCAAAAACGTCGAGTTGGATAGAGAGTTCATCTTGAGGTCGAGCTGCAGCAGCACCCACAGCCCCCATCGTGATGCTCAAGCGGTTGTAACCCCACGCATCTCCAGCTAGCGAATAAATCCGTAAAGTATTCAGCAGCGCAGCGATCTGCTCTCGTTTGCCTCGCAAATGTAGACGTTGCCCAGCTTTTCGCATCGATATTTGGAATCGTGTGGAGATCTCTAGGCCATGGAACAGTGTTTCAGGAACGTTCCAGATCAACCACTCGCGCGACGCGGGATAACGAGTCACCTGCAGTTCAGCGACATTTTCCTCATCGGCCGCGAGCGTTCGGGCTGC
Source organism: Nothophytophthora sp. Chile5 (assembly GCA_001712635.2). Taxonomy (NCBI): domain Eukaryota; phylum Oomycota; class Peronosporomycetes; order Peronosporales; family Peronosporaceae; genus Nothophytophthora; species Nothophytophthora sp. Chile5. The sequence continues at coordinate 7,947 of MBAC02002466.1, read as the reverse complement.
AGCGACAACTTCCATGTCAGATGAATCTTCGTGTAGTAGCGAACTCTCCCTTGCGTGGCAGCTATCCGCTACACCGCACACGTTTCGGACCATCTTAAAACTGCTGGTTTGGTGACTGTATGCAGTAGCATTGTCCTCGAAAGTGACGATCAGCGCTTTTGCTGGGGTCGAGAGATCTCGACGAAATATCTGCGTGGCAGCGGTCGGTGCATCTCTTCCAACTAGGAGTAAGTTCAATTGGTCATCGACCGCCAGAAGCATCCTGTCATCATGCTGAAGCTCAATGGTGCAGTCCATTTCGTCAACTTCTCCAGGAAGATACTGTACATTTACTTCGGCTGATAGGCTCGTCAGCGTGACGTTTTCACCGGTGGCCGCAAGTGATCCGAGGTCGGCAATCGGGAGGATGCGCACAGCAACCGAAAGGGACGCGGACAGACTCTGTTTGGCCGCGCCACCGCAAAATCCGTTGTCGGACAGGGTCACACGTAGTGCATCAGACGACGCAACATTGCTGTTGGATGACGAGCAGTATTCAATTGCCGGTAGAAGAGAGTTCAAGCCCGAAATCCCGCCATTCAGGACCAAGGAGCTGTCGACCAGATCGGGGAGTGTCCAAGCCAATGCCACATCTCCAGTATTGCTACCAGCACCTCCAACCATCCGAACGCCATGATGGAGCGCGGTTCGTCGGTTCACACGCAGTGAACCATTCTCGATGCCCAGTTGTAAGGTTAAGATGGGTGTCAGCGCACTAGGGTCATTCTCCATCGCCATCGCCTCCACGTCGCTGAGCTGAAACCCGGTGAGCCCCACGCAGGAGCCTGCAGCATGCACAGCCAAAGTTGACCCCGATGTCCTATCAATGGACGGTGCGTCATTCACGCTCGAGATGGAAATCTTCTTCTCATGAACGCTGACTGCTGGCGACGGGTAGAGCGAGGTCTCGTGGGGGGTGACAGCGCTGCACGAGGTCTGTGATAGTTGAAGAGCGCCAAAGAACTCGTCGCCCGCCGGTCTCAGTTGCATGAAAACGATTTCATTCCCGTCTTCCGCTCTGGAACACAATGGATCGGTCACGCCATTCCACGTGGCGTGGTAGTTCGCGTCGGGCTGGTAGATGAGCGACGCGAGGATCTGCTGCGCCTCTTGCGCGGTTGTGTAGACGCCGATCGCACGTTGTTGCAGTGGACCTCCAACGCTGTCCACGCACGAGAAGGTCGTCTCCACAAGAGACTCCTCCACTTCAGGGTCGATGTGCAGCGTGCCGTGATCGCAGGAAATCTGAAAACAAACGCGATCACGAAGTGGAGTCGGGACGTCAAAAGGTGACTCGCATTGCCAGCCAAACCGCCCCCCACGCCGCCACTTACCAACAAGTGGAAATACTCTTGGCTCCAGGGCGCGCTTTCAGCTACCCATCTAACAGCACCAGACTGTTCCAACTCGACTGGAGCGAGTGCATGGACTTGGTCTTCGTCGATCACTTCCAAGGATCCGTCCTACCCGATAGCGAAATGAGGGTCAAGTTGGCAGGAAACAGTGTATGGACTCCTGCATCACGTCGACATCTTTTGTGTCGCCACGCACCGTCGCAAAGCGCAGCTGGGCGCAACCGGAAGCCCACGAGAGCGCGAACAGCGCCAGCGACCACGCGATCTTCATCCCCAGATTCTGCAGATGGATCCGCCGCGTCAAAGTGGGAAGCGAAAGACGGTGTGGCGCACACCACCGCGACCTTTCACTAGCCATCACGCCCGTCACCAGAAATGGTCGCTCTATTTCCGGCTCGATGGGTTCACGTGCGTTGCTGACGTTTGGTCAGTCATTCGCCAGTAACGGCAGGCAACACTGCTGGAAAGGTGTCGACACACAATCGGGAGCGAAATGGTTGCTTGGTGTCGAGGCGCGATGGTGCCGCTGTTGGTGGCGCTCACAGCGATCGCGCATGTGAAGACTGCAGCCGCAGCAGAAGCAGGTGGGGGAGGAGCTGACGGGCTCAGCGGCGGCGGCCTCGTGCTACAACTCTGCGCGTTGTTTGTGCTGCTGGGTCTCTCGGGAGCGTTCGCCGGCCTCGGACTGGGCCTCATGTCGCTGGACCTCATCGGCCTCGAGATCGTCGTGGCTGCTGGCGAGGACAAGCACGCCTCGGAGAAGGAGCGCATGAACAGCGCCGCTGCAAAGAAGGTGATCCCGCTGCGTCGTAACGGCAACCTGCTGCTCACCACGCTGCTGCTCGGGAACGTGTCTGTGAACTGCCTCACATCGATCCTCACGGCGGATCTCACAAGCGGTACCCACGGCTTTCAAGCGGAGACAGTGAGTTCGAAACGTCTGGCATGCCACTGACCAATTCAAACGTTCTCTACCTGATATGCGTAGGACTGCTCGGGTTTGTGGTCTCGACGGTGCTCATCTTGATCTTTGGAGAGATCCTCCCGCAGGCGCTATGCGCCAGATATGCGCTAGGTCCGGCAGCAGTGCTTTCTCCCAAGAGCGCCAAAGCCACAATGGGTTCGTCGATTGCCTAATTGAAGCTAACACTCCTTCTTGTTGGTGGTGATGTCCTTACCCTGCAGTGATCGGCGGCAAGGTCGTCCCGTTCGTTCGGGTCTTGATTGTCATTTTCTACGTGTTCGCCAAGCCCGTCAGTATGATCTTGGACGCGACACTAGGCGAAGATATCGGCACGATTTTTACCAGGAGACAGGTAAGGGCTACCTACGATTGGCTGTTGTCTCCGTTTTCAACAACGCAGTGATCTATGTGAGCTTTGTAAACTCACGCTCTCATTGCCGCCACCCTGTCATCCAATTAGCTGGCTGAGATGATCGAGATCCATGAGCACCAGCAAATGATCGACCAAGACGAAGGCGGCATCATTCGTGGCGCCATGAGCTTCGGAAACAAGACGGCGCAAAGCATCATGACTCCGGCCGACCGAGTGTTCATGACCCCTATTTCTGCCGTGCTGGACCAGGAACTGATTCACATTATCCTCGTGAGCGGCTTCTCACGTGTGCTGGTCTACGGCTCGTCCGTGAATGACATCGTCGGTACGATCCACGTCAAGGATCTGATCTTCGTAGACCCCAAGGTGAGTGAGCTTTCCATCCAGCGCTGGCTCTGTTGTCGTTTCCACAAAAGACTCAACTATGCGTGACGTGGTGCAACAGGAAAATACCCTCCTGTCCAACTTCTTCCAGATTTTTGGTCGAGCCGCTCGTTCCGTCGGGCCTGACTGCAGACTGAGCGCGCTGCTGCACACTTTCAAGTCCGAAAGCGCCCACTTGGTCCTAGTGAAGGCGCCCCAGACTTCCAACGCGGTAAGATGCCAGTCGCCCCGCCCTACCACGTCTCACTCACCGCTGACCATTTCGCTATCGTTTGTTTCCCTAGAGCGACTCGCTGCACACGTTGATTGGGATCGTGACGCTGGAGGACGTGCTGGAAGAGATCCTGCAGACCGAGATCCTGGATGAAGGAGACGTATCCAATATTTCCCACAGCAACATGTCGGAGAAGAAGCGATGTCACTTGCGCCTTTACAACGAAGGTGGGCGTCTGGGTCTCTCTGATCTGTGCCAGGCAGACCCGTCCGACAGCGAGCTTGCCGTCGCCCTTGCAGTCAAGTAGTGACAGCCGCATCGGAAGGAATCGTATATTTTGCATTTGTCTTCTTTTTATGGCCAACATTTTTTACTATTTACGCCACTTTTGCTTCAGCACCGATAGCAATCCCTAAAACTTGTCGTATCCAATTCTTCAGGCCTCAACATATATCGAGTTTCCGAGGGTATCGGCTCGGAGAGGCCTTGGCCACTGCTCCAGTCGTTCGCTTTGGTCTGCGGCGCTTTGGTCGATCCGGCCGTCACTCAATCGCGCTTCCGCCGGCTGGAGACTCCTCCGCCCGCCTCCTCCGCCCGCCTCCTCCGCTGGCTCGATCGCGCCGCTGGCCGCCATGGTGAAGAAGAAAGTGGACTCGCGCGTGCGCGTGCTGCTGGAGAACTGCATCCAGGAGAACTTCCGGTCGTTCGTGGTGCTGGTGGGCGACCACGGCAAGGACCAGGTGATGAACCTGCACTACATGCTGTCCAAGGCGGCCGTGAAGGCGCGGCCGCGCGTGCTGTGGTGCTACAAGAAGGAGCTGGGCTTCTCCACGCACCGGCAGAAGCGCATGCGCCAGATCAAGAAGCAGCAGCAGCGCGGGCTGTACGACCCCAGCAAGGACGACCCGTTCGAGCTCTTCGTGGCGTCCACGGACATCCGCTGGTGCTACTACAAGGAGACGCACAAGGTGCTGGGCAGCACCTATGGCATGTGCGTGCTGCAGGACTTCGAGGCCGTCACGCCCAACATCATGGCGCGCACCATCGAGACCGTGGAGGGCGGCGGCGTGGTGGTGCTGCTGCTGCGCACCATGGACAGTCTCAAGCAGCTCTACACCATGAGCATGGACGTGCACGCGCGCTTCCGCACCGAGTCGCACCAGGACGTGGTGGCGCGCTTCAACGAGCGCTTCATCCTGTCGCTGGCCTCGTGCGAGCGCTGCGTCGTGCTGGACGACGAGCTCAACGTGCTGCCCATCTCCAAGCACACGCGCAAGATCGAGGCGCTGCCGCCGCGCGACGCCGCGTCGGAGCTCACCAAGGACGAGCTGGAGCTGCAGGAGCTCAAGACGTCGCTGCGGGAGACGCAGCCCGTGGGCGCACTGGTGGAGCAGGCGCGCACGCTGGACCAGGCCAAGGCCATCCTCACCTTCGTGGAGGCCGTCTCGGAGAAGACGCTGCGCTCCACGGTGGCGCTCACGGCGGCTCGCGGACGCGGCAAGTCGGCGGCGCTGGGCATGGCGCTCGCCGGTGCCGTGGCCTACGGCTACAGCAACATCTTCGTGACGGCGCCGACGCCCGAGAACCTCAAGACCGTGTTCGATTTCGTGTTCAAGGGCTTCGACGCTCTCAAGTACAAGGAGCACCTGGACTACGAGGTCGTGCAGAGCACCAACCCGGAGTTCAACCACGCCGTGGTGCGCGTCAACATCTTCCGCGAGCACCGCCAGACCATCCAGTACATCCAGCCCACGCACCACGAGAAGCTGGCGCAGGCGGAGCTGGTGGCCATCGACGAGGCCGCCGCCATCCCGCTGCCCGTGGTCAAGAAGCTGCTGGGGCCCTACCTGGTGTTCATGTCGTCCACCATCAACGGCTACGAAGGCACCGGGCGCTCGCTGTCGCTCAAGCTGCTGCAGAAGCTGCGCGAGCAGCAGGGAAGCGCCGGAGATGCCGCTGCGCGCGCTGCCGCCGGCGTGCATGGCGACCAGAAGCGTCGCAAGGGCGAGCAGAAGCTGCACGAGGAGCGCTGGCAGGCCGCCAGCAACGCCGCGCACGCTACTGCGGCCGGCAGCATGTCGGCTTCGGCGCGCGTCCTGCGCGAGGTGTCGCTGGAGACGCCCATCCGATACGCGCCCGGAGACCCAGTGGAGCGCTGGCTGAACGCTCTGCTGTGCTTGGACGCCACGAACGCGGCGCATCGCCTCGTGGCCGGCACGCCTCACCCGCGGGACTGCGAGCTGTACTACGTGAACCGCGACTCGCTGTTCTCGTACCACAAGCTGTCGGAGAGCTTCCTGCAGCGCATCATGGCCCTCTACGTGTCCTCGCACTACAAGAACCAGCCGAACGACCTGCAGCTGCTGTCCGACGCCCCGGCGCACCACGTGTTCGCGCTCCTCGGGCCTGGCGCGGAGGCGCAGGGCAACGCCGGCCAGCTGCCGGACGTGCTCTGCGTCGTGCAGGTGGCTCTGGAGGGCGAGATCTCGAAGGCCTCCGTGAAGGCGCAGCTTGCGCGCGGCCAGCGCGCGTCGGGCGACCTCATTCCGTGGACAGTGGCGCAGCAGTTCCAGGACTCGGAGTTCGCGGCGCTCTCGGGCGCGCGTGTTGTGCGCATCGCCACGCACCCGGACGTGACCGGCATGGGCTACGGCTCGCGCGCCATCGAGCTGCTGACCAAGTACTACCAGGGCGAGATCACGAGCGACGTGGCCGACGCAGCCGCTTCCGAGGCGAAGGAGGACGAGGCCAAGCCGGAGGAGGCGGACGGCGACAGCGACGAGGAGAAGAAGACGAAGCTGCGCAAGGAGAAGATCAAGCCGCGCAAGACGCTCCCGCCGCTCCTCCTCCCGCTGGACGAGCGGCCGTGCGAGCGGCTGCACTGGTTCGGCACGTCCTTCGGGCTCACGCTGCCGCTGCACAACTTCTGGTCGCGCGCCAAGTTCCGCTCGGTGTACATCCGGCAGACGGCCAACGACCTCACGGGCGAGCACACGGCCATTCTGCTGCGCGCCTTGCGCTGCGACGACCTGCCAGCGGCGCCCACGGCCGGCTGGCTCGACGAGTTCGTGGCCGACTCGCGCCGCCGCTTCGTGTCGCTGCTCAGCTACGACTTCGCCACGTTCCCTGGCGCGCTGGCGCTCGGGCTGCTCAGCGACCAGACGCCAGGCGCGGGGCCTGCGAAGGAGGAGGAGGGCAAGCAGGCCAGTCTGCTGCGCAGCGCCACGGGCGAGATCAGCCCCGCAGAGCTGTCGATGGTGCTGACGCCGTACGACGCCAAGCGCCTCAAGTCGTACGCGAAGAACATGGTGGACTACCACATGATCGTGGACCTGGTGCCGTCGCTGGCGCGCCTGTACTTCCTGCAGCGCTTCCCGCAGCTGACGCTGTCGTACCTGCAGCGCGCGATCCTGGCGAGTCTCGGACTCCAGCACCAGTCGGTGGACGTGATCCAGCAGGAGCTCAACGTGCCGTCCAACCAGCTGCTCGCGCTGTTCAACAAGGCCGTGCGCAAGTTCCTCACGCAGATCGAGCAGCTCATGGAGAAGCAGCTGGAGCTGGAGACGGCGGCGGCCGCGGACAGCGACAAGCTAGCTCTGGTGGCTGCGCAGTCGCAGGCCATGACCCCCACGGACAAGACGCTGGACGAGGAGATGCGCGAGGGCGCGCAGGAGGCCAAGGCGAAGCAGCAGCAGCAGCTGCTGGACGGCCTCAACCTCATGAAGTACGCCGTGCGCGGCGACGACGCGGACTGGGACGACGCGCTGGCCCAGGCGGAGAACGGCGGCGGCGTCGTGCAGGTGAAGAGCAAGAAGCAGGAGAAGCCCAAGAAGCAGGAGAAGCCCAAGAAGGACGACAAGCGCAGCAAGCGCGGCGCGGACGGCGAGGGCGACCAGAAGAAGAGCAAGAAGAGCAAGAGAGCAAGTACGCCAACCTCAGCTAGACAGCCAGCCACTCCTTCGCTGCTTGCCAGAGCGTCCCAATATATAGAAGCATCCTAGTCCAATTGCGCGGATAGGCTGGTGCGCGGTGACGGAGGCGAGCCTCTCACTGCCTCCTTGCCATGTACACCAAACGCCACCGTTGCCGCCTTGTGCTCAGTCTCTCGGTAGGTGTGACGCTTGCGTTTACTCGTCAGCACGCTTAGGCTCGTCGGCACGCTTCGGTTTGGGCGAGTCCACTGTGCGTCGTCCATGCCACGTGCCTGTGCGGAAGTCCCAGTCCGGATCCACGCCAGCGTCGCGCGAGCCACTGTTCAGGTACGCGCCGCGTCGGATCTGCGAGGCGTTCAGCGGCTGCTCCTTCGACGTGAAGTTCTCTTGCTAAATAGCGACACCGCGACAGAGCAAGGCAAGACGTGAGCAGGCAGCTGAGGCGGCCAACGCGGCGCTCGTCACGTCCAGGATCTCGCGCGTTCGTCACGGACAGGCTCCCGCAGCGCAGCTCACCTTGGTGTAGTGTGCGATGAACGGGATGGAGAAGAACGCCGCGCCCAGCACCACGGCGAACGCCACGACCGGGCCGTTGCCGCCCTTGGCAGCCCGCTTCCTCCCTGCGGCGGCCATCGCTTCTTTGCTGCCGATAATCGACAGGCAGGAGACGCTCCGTACCGTTTACA